>ML391188.1:109207-137222 GCA_005239525.1 Nicotiana knightiana
ATTTCACTCAATTATGAACTGTTTATAGGTGCGTATAATCTGCATATATATAGGGTTTGCGAAGCTTAGGATGTAAGAAACAACGTTCGTGAAGGAACTACCGGCATTCGGGCGTTTGTTGGAGAGGTATGTTAAGGCTAAGCTCCGTCCTTCCTTTTAGCACGAATTCTGAGAAATTCCTAAGACACCAAATGTGATATTTTACTATTCTATTGCTAGAAAGACCTTCTGTGAAAGGCATTGGGATCGTAGCTGAAGTATTTTTGTGATGCTATTAGGTTGAAATTCCACTCGTTCGGTTAAATAGGATATTCGACATCTATATATGTCATTTTTTCGGCTTTCTTAACTATATGTCCATATATATGAATTCTTATTCGTCTTTGGGTTGTGTTACTTAAAAATAAAGGCATTTAGTATTTTCGATCAGTCCTTCTTCCTTGTTAAATTGTATTTTAAAAATATCTAATGTAATACGTCGATTTCCAGAAATCTCAAATATAATTTTTATGTTTAAACTACTAAAACACTTGATTTTTGAAATACTTTCTTTTACTAATTATCAAGAAATCAGGTATAAGGACTAAGTGAACCACCTTAAACTTTTTATGAACATCTTCAGAGTTAAGTTATCTTTCTAAAAGTCGAGTTCAGTTTTCAAGCTTATTCAAAAAACATATGAGGTTCACCGAGACATTTGTATGCGATACGAAGGTGATTATGAGATTATGAGAACAAGAGTACCAATGAGCCAAGATTGGCTAAGTTCTTGTTATGGCCTATTATGTGCATTCAAAGTTCATATCATACATGGCATATTATGCATGGACTTCGAGCTATAATCGGAGGTAAGGGGCCTATTTGCCCGAAAGACTATATATATTATACAGATGGACACAAGTTGGAAATATGATACCGGTTAGCTACCGGGAGAGACCGCCATTGCTAGCATTTGGTTGGGTATGTCATGCATTTGCATCAATATATATGTATTCACAACATACGATTATACGAGCATACCATGCATATTTGATTACTATGAGGTCGGATGTCGGCCATGGAGGCTGTCAGAGTTTCAGTGTCAGGTGGTATCTCTATTACCCTTTTTACATCAGCTATGTATGATTCTACTTTCTGCCTTACATACCAGTACATTTTTATTCGTACTGATGNCCCTTATATATCAGTACATTTTTATTCGTACTGATGTTCCGTTGCCTGGGGACACTGCATTGTTGTTTCGTGCGTGCAGGTCCAGGTAGGGACTCTGATCGACCCCTTTGCTAGGATTTCGGGGTTCAGCTGTGAGTTGGTAAGCTCCACCTCTTCCTGGAACTTTCGTAGGATGGTTACTTTTGTTGTACATTTTGGATATAGTCGGGGCCTTATCCCGACAGTGCTTATGAAACTCTTAGAGGCTATTGTGGACACAGTAATTTGGGGTTTCTTTTTGCAGCTATCAGTCTCCAGTCCATAGGCTTGGCATGTATATATATGTGTGTAGGCATGTATGTCTTCAGTCGCGGCCTCGTCGGCCAGCTAGTACTTTATTATTTTGGCTTGTCTACCTTTGTTTATATGGCTTATTGTTATTCAGGCCATGACCTTAACGGTCCAGGCTTAGTATTTCAGATGTTGTGTTGCCCGATCTGTTGGGCCCGCAGTTTAGTTAGCTAGTATGTTTAGTGGCTAACTCGATCGATTAAAGTATCGTGTTCCAGTCATGCCTGCTCTAGTTTGGGGCGTGACACCCATATCTAGTCTTGAAGGCAGTCTTAGGAATATCCTGCTGCCTGATCTTTAACTGGTGATACCCGGACCACAAATCAATCTTTGAGAAGAACTTAGCACCTTGCAACTGGTCGAACAAATCATCTATCCGAGGAAATGGGTATTTGTTTTTGATGGTGACCTTGTTGAGCTGCCGATAATCAATACACATCTGAAGCGATCCGTCTTTCTTTCTCAACAAAAGAACCGGTGCGCCCCAAGGTGACACGCTTGGCCGAATGAAACCCTTTTCTAATAGATCTTTCAATTGTTCTTTTAACTCTCTCAATTCTGCTGGCGCCATTCGGTAGGGTGGAATAGATATTTGTTGCGTATCTGGAAATACATCAATCCCGAAATCGATGTCTCTATATGGTGGAATCCCAGGAAGCTCGTCCAGAAATACTTCAAGAAATTCATTCACAACAGGCACAGATTCGGGAGCAGGCACCTCTGAAGTGCTGTCCGCAACCGGGACCAAATGGTAGATGCACCCTTTTCTGATCATCTTTGAGGCCTTAAGGTAGGAAATAATCCTACCTCTTGGCACAACATTATTCCCCACCCACTCGATAACTGGTTCATTAGGAAACTCGAGCCTCATAATTCTGGTTCGGCAGTCGAGTTTAGCAAAGCACGAATAGAGCCAATCCATCCCCATAATTACATCAAAATCTACCATGTATAACTCAATAAGATCGGCCGTGGTATCCCGACCACGCACCGTGACAATACAATTCCTATAAACTCGCACGACCGTAATAAAATCACCAATCGGAGTCGACACAGAGAACGACTCGTGAAGCTGTTCGGGTTCTATCCCAAAACTTGAAGAAATAAATGAAGTAACATATGACAAAAAAGACCCGGGATCAATAAGAGCATAAACATCATGCGACTGAACATTCAGAATACCTGTGACAACATCTAGAGAAGCCTCCGCACTCTGGCGACCACTCAAACCATAGAACCGACTGGGTCCCCCCTTGACCCCGTGCTCTACCCCTAGCTGCACCGTGAACTGCTGGAGCTGGAGGGCCGCGGGCTGGAGGGCGTGTTGAAGATGTAGCGGCTGAAGAACTGGATGGCTGAGCAATGACCCTACCCGTGCCCTGACGGGGTGCACGACAGTCTCGCTGAACATGGCCTCTCACTCCACACCTATAGCATACCGGTATGTCCAAGTAACAGGGCTCAGAATGAAACCTCCCGTGCTTAGGGCATGGGGCCCTCCGCTGCTTCTAGAACCTCCCACCTGAACGACCCAACTGATGGAACCTCCTGCTGTCTGAACCTGGTCCAACGCGACCTCCCTGCTGATAACTGTGCCCTGCTGACAGCGCACTGGCTGAGGACTAAGCATAGGACTGAGATGGCCCTGATGAACTCCCAAGGGTTGATCTCCCTCCTCCAATTGAACTCCGAGGGTTGCCCGCTGACCGGGCCCTACTACTACTCTCCCTCTCCATTCTTATCTTTAATTTCTGAGCCTCTGTAGCCTGGGCAAATCCCACAATCTTCCCGTAGTTCATATCTGAACGCAGAGCAGCTGTAGCAGCTTCATTAATAACCAAGGGACCAAGGCCTTGAACAAACCGACGAACTCTAGCCTCCACAGTAGACACCATGTGAACAACATATTTGGACAAGCGCACGAACTCCATATGATACTTCCACACACTCATGTTGCCCTGCTTAAGGAGCTCAAACTCTGCAGCACGAGCTGCGATAATCACGGCAGGCAAGAAATGACCCATAAAAGCATCCACAAAGTCATCCCACCTCGCCGGAAGGCTCCCCTCTCCATGGGAACTCTCCCACATCTCGAACCGCGAATATGCTGCTCCCTTCAGATGATAGGAAGCCAAATCAACCCCCTCTGTTTCAGTAGCCCTCATAACTCAGGGGGTCTTATATATCTTATCAATGAACTCCTGAGGATCAGCCTCTGGGTCGGTGCCTGAGAACTCTGGAGGGGCTAACCGCAGAAACTGGTTGACTCTGGAACCTGAAGAATCCCCTGGCTTGCTAGAGGACCTAGGGGCAGCATTTGATCTTTGGGTCTGAGAGGCCACTAACTGGGTCAACATCTGGATAGCTCCCCTGCGGTCCCCATCAAAAATACCGGGACCGGAAGCTGGAGCAGGAGGTGGGTCAGGAATACCAGCAGGAGGGATTTCAGCACCCTCCGCTGGAGTAGGAATAGGAATAGTCTGGCCTAGAGTGGAGAGGTCAGGTTAATTTTTGGCCGGGGAATCATTCGCACCCGCACCATCAGCTGGAGAATTTATGACCAATCCTGGGGTGGCATTGGCCTCTAGGCCGAGTCGAGCTCTCTTCTTGGGTGCCATTTACTAAAAACTGGAACAATGCACGAGTTAGAGGTAGACAACCTCACCTTTCACCACATCGCACGATATAGAATAGCAATAAAAGGGTACTTTCCTAAATGTCCATGCAGCCCCTGAATTGTAGATGTGGTCGACAACACACCGATAAGAAGGGGTCTACTAGACACGGCTCCGAGACATCCTAGGACAGTTTTAAAACCTGAGGCTCTGATACCAAGTTTGTCACGCCCTAAAACCGAGGGACGAGACCGGAGCCTAACCGGATGAACCCGGTCAAGCGGACCTGGATTGTCTTTCCTACCCGACACATTTCCCCGTGTTCATAATGTACATTTATAAGTTAAACAACAAAATATAATCAAAGCATGCGTTTACAACATAAGTCAAATTTCCTCTTTTAACATTTTCAACATTTAATCTTCCCAAAACATGCATTCTAAAATACAACACTCCCGATACGGGATCGTGATTACAAACGAGTACGACAACTACCCTAAATACATATATACAACCCACATAATGTCTACGGAGCCTCTAAAGATGCGAATAAGAGTATATAAACTTGCCGGCAACAAGGCCCTGGCTATACCTTAACAGAACAAAATATACAAAAGAAGATGGCATAGACCACGCACGACCCCGAAAGGAAGCGGGGCTCACCAAAACTGCTGAGGAGATTAAAGGAAGGCACCACTATCGCTGGACCGAGCTATCTGCTATAGAACTACCTCCATCCATATAAAAGATTTAGCGCCCCCGTCAAAAGGGACGTTAGTACCATGGAATAGTACTAGTATGTATGAACAAGCTTTACTCCAAGTAAAATTAAGCAATACACAAATAGGAGGCAGTAAAAAAACCCAGACAATTACTTCACAAAGATACAGAAAACACAAATGAGAGATCCACAGTTTCTTATTTCAATTGTTCTCCTGTTGCGGCGTGCAACCTGATCCTACCTTACAATCACATTACACCCTTATTACTACTGTTACGGCGTGCAACCCGATCCCACCGTACAATTCTGTTGCGGCGTACAACCCGATCCCACCGTACAATTCTGTTGCTGCGTGCAACCCGATCCCACCGTATAATTCTGTTGCGGCGTGCAACTCGATCCCACCGTATAATTCTGTTGCGGCGTGCAACCTGATCCCACCTTACAATCATATTTGATAGTGAAATCAACCAACCAATTCAATCACAATGATTTTCATCATCAAGAATATACATTCGTAACAACCAAATAACCATGTGAAATCAAGGCCACAGTAATCTTTACCAAACAGTGAGTCATATACGACATACCATCAAAATATAGTTCAATTAGATAAATCCACATTTCCTTTCCATTACTTGCTACACAACATTTAGCACTTAGATATATTCAACAATTTGATTTGTTATCATTTCTTTCATTTTGCAGCACATCCTCTCATACCGATATATTCAACCTTTAACAAGTTTTGCACATGATAGAATAAGCACAAAGAATCACCTTTTCACAATCTCATATAGCATGGTGGCATGGAAATCAACTAGGACAATCAGAGAACAGAATCTTACGCCACAACACATTAGAACAATCGATTCACATATGCATAAGCAAGAAACTCATACCGAATGCTCGGACACCAACAAGGTGACTCTACGAAGATTAAAGTAGCCATACATACCTCGAGTCGAAATTCCCCTTTAATATCTATTCTCAACCCACCGGACCTTCTATTTCCTCCAATCCAATTTACAAGATGCCATGATTAGACTTAGAATTAGAAATCATGAACTTATTTGGGAATTTTATCAAACACTATGTGATACCTTTGATTAATTATCCCCTTTTTAGTGGAAGGCTACTCTAACTTACATCCCTTTGCTAGATTATAGAAGATTATTCACATGCATGCAAGGTCTTAACTTTCCTCTTCAAGAACCAACCTATGTGTGTTCTATTCTAACTAAAATATGAGAATTTGGGGAAATGGGGTGAAGACTTACCTCTTATGGTGAAGAAGATGATGACTACTCGATTAATTCCAGGCCTGAGTAGAGATGGAGGACCAATTTGGGGAAGATGAGGACTTCTCTAAGTAGAACCCACTCTCACTTCTCTCTATTTTGTTAAGATAGTCTTTAAAAATGAAGGGGAGGGGTGTTTTATTAAATTGGGGATCGGGTTTTAAAATTAGAAATTAGAAGCCCCGAAGCAGGTATGCGGTTAGCAATGAGATCACATTCCTGTTATACGGTCCGCATACCTGTCGCATAAATGGCCTTCAGATGGGCCAAAAAGGAAAGCAGACTGCCTAGGTATGCGACCACTATGCGGTCCGTATATCTGTTATGCGATCGCATAGTGCGTCGCATAACTCCCTCAACAAAAATAGAGGTACAAGAATGCGAAAACTATGCGGCCCGCATTCGTGAAATGCGATCGCATTATGGGCCGCATAGCTGTCCTCAAAATGGACAACAACTATCCAGGTATGCGACCACTATGCGGTCTGCATACCTGATCTGCGATCGCATAGTGGACCACAGACCCGTGCAATTCTGGAAAATTTATCTTTTAAGTTTCGGGGTACTTTTTACTCCACAAGGGTCTGTTTTAAGAATTTCTACAGTTATAACCAAATGGGAACCCATTCGTGTATTGTTTTTAGACTTGAAATTTTATGGGTCTTTACACTTACAACTTGAAATAAATTCTCTCGTTCTCCAGGTAGGCACCTGATGTTGTCTTAAAACTTGAAATAAATTCCCTCATTCTCCTGGTGGGCGCCTGATGCTGTCTTAAAACCTGAAATAAAATCCCTCGTTCTCCAGGTGGGCGCCTGTTGTCGTCTTAAAACTTGAAATACACTCCCTCGTTCTCCAGGTGGGTGCCTGATATTGACTTAAAACTTGAAATAAATTCCCTCGTTCTCCAGGTGGGCGCCTGATGTTGTCTTTAAACTTGAAATAAATTCCCTCGTTCTCCAGGTGGGCATATGATGTTGACTTAAAAACTTGAAATAGATTCCCTCGTTCTCTACGTGGACACCTGATGTCAACTTGAGTTTGAAATAAGTTCCCTCGTTCTTCTGGTGGTGCTTGACAATTACTTGCACTTGAAATAAATTCCATCATTCTCCAGGTGGGGCGCCTGCTAATGTCATGAACTCGAAATAAATTCCCTCGATCTCCAAGTGGGCGCCTGCAATCACAACAACACAGACAAAATAAAAAAAAAATTCTGCCCCAGTGTCAAAACCCCAAAACTACCCTGGCCGTGATGGCGCATATTGTGATACTAGGCCAGCCAAATCAATTTCCAAAAACATAAACAACTTTTCATTTATATCATTTCTAAACCGATAATTTATAAAAGTTTCATTTAGGCATTTTTAGACACACTAAGATATGCCGAATGACAGATACAACCCAAAATCCCGGAGTCACTGATCACGAGCATCTAACGAAAATGTACAACTCTGACACAGTATCTCTAATACAAGATAAGTCTAGGATATTAAACTACAACAGAATTAAGAAGGAGAAATAAGGGTTGCGGACGCGTGCAGCTACCTCGCAAAATCTCCGGGAGTCCCTAGGATAGGTAAACAACTCACTCCGCTCGAGCACATGGATCTGTACACAAGGTACATGGAGTAATGTGAGTATGCCAACTCAGTAGTTATGAGAGTAAATAAATTTTGAGAAATACGAAACACATAAAAACAAGTCATCAATCCACAGCAATTACCGCTCTTCTTTTAAAATCGTAGATACGACAATTCATAACGCTTAAAGCCGATTTTGGTAAAAATCCTTTGAAATTGTACTTTTCAACAGTTTTCATAGAAATTCAAGAAGAATTTAGTGTAAAAATGACAGAAATCATCAATAGCCTCTCGGGCCAAAAACATATTTCATAAACCGCCCTTCGGGCATAACATCACTCGGAATCAGTCACTCAGTATGCCTCACAATCACTTGGAATCAACCGCTCAGGCAACTTCATAGTCACTCATGCCTCCCAATCACTCGTCACCCGGCACTCGGAACTCGTACTTAGTAGTTACCTGCACTCACTAGGGGTGTATAAACTCCGGAAGGGCTCATACAGCCCAAACGCTATAACAAGTCATCTCGTGGTATAATCACTCAGGCTCTCAGCCTCTCATATGTCGTAAACATTGTAACATGCTGTGGCGCGCAACCCGATCCCATAATATCCTCACAACATAGGCCCTCAGCCTCACTAAATTAGAAACCTCTCAAAAGCCACAAGGGCTATCAGTAAAAATAGGGAACTAATCCCAAAACATCTTTCATATGCATCAAAGTGGAGTAATGAAACTCAATTAAACAATAATCAAGTAAAATCATGATAGAGTGTAACTTTCAAATCAAAACAGTGAGGAAATAGTAGTAAATATCCCCCAAGGGGTCCAAACATTTGGCGCGAGGCCCAAATACGGAATTCAGCCCAAAACATAGTAATATTCCTTAAAACATAAAGTATCATATGATTTGAAATCAAATACGCAACTTATAAATTGCTACGGGACGGGCCAAGTCACAATCCCTCAACGATGTACGCCACACACTCATCATCTAGCATGTGCGCCACTCCAAAATAGTGATACAATGCAAAGTCCGGGGTTTCATACCCTCAGGACAAGATTTACAATCATTACTTACTTCAAACCAGATGAAAATCAACTCCGCGATGCCCTTGCCACTCAACTCGGCCTCAACACGCCTCAAATCTATTCAATAACAGATTTATATCATCAAAATAGGCCGAAGGAACAAAGCCCACTCGAAAACAATCAATTTACATAAAAAAATCCCGAAATTGGCCAAACATGACCCCCGGGCCCACGACTCGGATTCCGATAAAAATCACAACACTAGAACCCTTTTCCTCTCACGAGTATATACATACCAAAATCATCAAAATCAGACCTTAAATGGCCCCTCAAATCTCCAATTTTAAATCTCCAATTTCAAGCCCTAAACCCCCAACTTTAATCACTAATTCCCATAAATTTCATGTTTAATCAGTCAAATATCACCATAGAAATGAGTTTTAGGTCCAAGAATCTTACCTCCACGAAACTCCCTTGAATTATCTCTTCAAATTGATCCTACAAGCTCCAACCCACATGAAAAATCGATGAAATAAGCCAAAAATTTGCAAAGGCATCTATTTATATGACCTGCCCAACGATTGTCGCATCTACGGCCTCTTTATCGCACCTGCAGACCCGCACCTGCGGATCCCATTAGTTTTCCCTTTTTCCGCACCTGTGTCCAAACAGACGTACCTGCGGGCTTGCAGGTGCGGTAACATCTCCGCATTTGCGATGAACCTCAACCAACCCAAATGCCGCACCTTCGACGACTAATGCGTACCTGCGGTGACCGCACCTGCAGCCACCCATCCGCATCTGTGGAATCACAGAACAGAATCACAAACTTCTAGAGTTCCATTCCGACCCTGATAGCTAATTTTCCACTGCCGACCAGAAATCGCCAAAAATCCATTTTTTCCCAATTCAAGCGTAAATCTACTCCGGACCTCCGAATGACATTCCGAACACACTCCTAATTCCAAAATCACTAATAAAGCTATCTGAGACACAAAACAACCACATTCCGAGATCATTTTCCTATAAGTCAACTTCCGGTTGACTTTTCCAACTAAATCACCAAGTTAAGAGACTAAGTTTCTCATTCTTCTCCACGACCACTCTGAACCCGAGCTAATCAACCCAATGTAACATAAAAGAGCTGAACCATACAAGAATGAAGCAGAAATGGGGGAAACGTGGCTAAACTCTCGGAACGACCGGCCGTGTCGTTACATTCTCCCGCCCGGCCCCGTGTCTCCCGCTCGGTTTCCCAGGTGGCCTCCTCCACCGGCTTCCCTCTCCACTGCACCTTCACTGAAGCTATATCCTTAGGCCTCAACATTCTGACACGACAACCCAAAATGGCTACTGGCTCTACCTCATAGGACATATCACCCTTTAGTTGTACCGTGATGAAGTCCAAAACATGAGACGGGTCACCAGTATACTTTAGAAGCATGGAAACATGAAATACCAGATGCACGCTCGACAAGCTAGGTGGCAAGGGAAGTCTATAAGCCACCTCTCCAACCCTCTGAAGCACCTCAAAAGGCCCAATGAACCAAGGACTCAACTTGCCCCTCTTCCCAAACTGCATAACACCCTTCATGGGTGACACCTTCAGCAGGACCTTCTCCCCAGCCATGAACGATACATCCCGGACCTTCCGGTCCACATAACTCTTCTGCCTTGACTGCGCCGTGCGAAGTTGCTCTTGAATAAACTTCACCTTATCAAAAGCATCCTGTATCAAATCCGTACCGAAGATCCTGGCCTCACCCTACTCAAACCAACCAATAGAGATCTACACCTCCTCCCATACAAAGCCTCATATGGAGCCATTTGAATACTCTACTGATAACTATTATTATATGAAAACTCCACGAGTGGTAGAAACTGGTCCCATGAACCCCCAAATTCAATAACACAAGCGCGTAACATGTCCTCTAGTATCTGAATAGTGTGCTCAGACTGCCCGTCCATCTGAGGATGAAAATCTGTGCTCAACTCAACCTGGGTACCCAACTCCCTTTGCACGGCCCTCCAAAACTACGATGTGAACTGGGTACCTCTACCAGAAATGATGGAAACCGGAACACCATGCAACCGAAAAATCTCCCGGATATAGATCTCCACTAATCGCTCCGAAGAATAAGTAGAACCAACAGGAATAAAGTGAGCGGACTTCGCCAGCTGATCCACAATAACCCATATAGCATCGAACCTCCTCGAAGTCCGTGGTAGCCCGACTACAAAGTCTATGGTGATCCGCTCCCACTTCCACTCAGGAATAACCAACCTTTGATGCAATCCACCGGGTCTATGGTGCTCATACTTTGACCTGTTGGCAGTTGAGACACCGAGCTACACATCCAATAATATCATTTTTCATTCGCCTCCACCAATAATGCTGCCTCAGATCCTGATACATCTTCACGACACCCGGATGGATGGAATATCGCGGGCTGTGGGCCTCCTCAAGAATCAACTCCCGAAGCCCGTGTAAATTAGGCACACATATCCAACCCTGCATCCTCATAACACCATTGTCAACAATAACTACTTCCCTGGCATCACCTCGCCGGACTTCATCCTGAAGAACGAGCAAGTGTGGGTCATCATACTGGCGCTCTCTGATGCGGTTATAAAGAGAAGATCTGGGGGCTACACAATCCAATACCTGACGGGGCTCTGATAAGTCCAACCTCACAAAATGGCCCTCTAAGGCTTGAACATCAAGTGCTAATGGTCTCTCTGTTACTGGAAGGTCGCTAGACTTCCCAAACTCTCTGCTCTACGACTCAAGGCATTGGCCACTATGTTGGCCTTCCCCTGATGGTATAGAATCGTGATATCATAGTTCTTTAGAAGCTCCAACCATCTCCTCTGATGCAAATTCAGATCCTTCTTCTTAAACAAATGTTGTAGGCTACGGTGATCATTAAAAACCTCACAATGAACCCCATACAAATAATGACGCCAAATTTCAAGGCGTGAACAATGGCTACTAGCTCGAGATCATGCACCGAATAATTCTTCTCATGAGTCTTCAACTAGCACGAGGCGTAGGCAATCATCCTACCCTCCTGCATCAAAACACAACCAATGCCTATCCTCGAGGCATCACGATACACGGTATAAGAACCTGAAGTTGATGGCAATACTAACACTGGAGCTGAGGTCAAAGCCGTCTTAAGCTTCTGGAAGCTCTCCTCACACTCGTCAGACCACCTGAATGGAGCACCCTTCTGAGTCAGTTTGGTCAAGGGTGAATCAATAGAAGAAAACCCCTCCACAAAACGACGGTAATATCCCGCCAAACCAAGGAAGCTCCTAATCTCTGTAGCTGAGGAAGGTCTGGGCCAACTCTACACCGCCTCTATCTTCTTCGGATCAACCTGGATACCCTCGCTAGACACCACGTGCCCCAAGAAAGATACTGAGCCAAGCCAAAACTCACACTTGGAGAACTTTTCATAAAGCTTCTCCTCCCTCAATCTCTGCAATACAACCCTCAAATGCTAGCATGCTCCTCCTAGCTACGAGAATACACCAGTATGTCATCAATGAACACAATGACGAAAGAGTCCAAATATGGATGAAATACATTGTTTATCAGATGCATGAACGCTGCTGGGGCATTTGTCAGCCCAAAAGACATCACCAAAAACTCATAATGGGCATAACGGGTCCGGAAAGACGTCTTGGAAATATCTGAATCCCAAATATTCAGCTGATGGTACTCGGATCTCAAATCAATCTTAGAGAACACCCTAGCTCCCTGAAGCTGGTCAAGAAAATCATCAATGCGAGGCAAATGATACTTATTCTTGACTGTAACCTTGTTCAGCTGCCTGTAGTCAACACACATTCTCATAACCATCATTCTTCTTCACAAAAAACACCGGTGCACCCCAAGGTGACACACTAGGCCGAATGAACCACTTATCTAGGAGTTCCTGAAGCTTCTCTTTCAATTCCTTCAACTCCACTGGTGCCATACGATACGGTGGAATAGAAATAGGCTGAGTGCCCGGCACCAGCTCAATGCAAAAATCAATATCCCTGTTGGGCGGCATGCTCGACAGATCTGCATGAAACACGTTCGGATATCACGGACTACAGGAAAAGAATCAATAGTGTGAGTCTCAACACTGACATCCCTTACAAAATCCAATAAAGGCAAACATCATTTCTCTACCATATGCTGAGCCTTCAGGTATGAAATCACCCTACTAGGCACATAATCAATAGAACCTCTCCACTCGACTCTCGGACATCCCGACATTGCTAAGGTCACGGCCGTAGCGTGACAATATAGAACAACGTGACACAGAGATAGCCAATCCAGGCCCAATATCACATCGAAGTCAACCATGCTAAGCAATCCCAGATCCAGTCGGGTCTCTAGACCCCCAATATATATCCCACACGACCGATACGCTCGGTCCATAACAATAGTATTGCCCAACGGAGTCAACACATGAACAGATGTAATTAAGGATTCACGGGGCATATCCAGAAAATGAGCAAAATATGATGAAACATAGGAAACGTGGAACTGGGATAAAATAATACTGAAGCATCTCGGTGAAAAACTGAAACAATACCTATAATCACTGCATTTAAGGCCATAGCATCTGGTATGGATGGAAGTGCATAAAAATGGGCATGACCTCCACCTCGTCGCCTCCCCCTCTAGGGCGGCCGCTGGCTGCCTGACCCCCACCCCTAGCTGGCGGGGCGGGTGGTGAAGTAACTGGGGCTAAAGTTGAGGGATGGCCCCTCTGCTGAGGCGGGCCACCATGACGACGAGGACACTGCTTCCACACGTGCCCAAAATCGCCACACTCGAAACAACTCCCCAGTGTTGGAGATGGGGACTGAAGGGAACCCCTAGCACCAGGATGACCGCTGGAAGAATCAGGCATAGATGAGTCCTGAAGCGATGGTGCTCGAGATGAACTCTGGACTGGAAGAGCACTGAATGATGGGTTCCCTAATGAGAACTGTGAGGACCACGACCAGCGGATCCACCACGATAACCTGAGCGGCCTGACTGAGCCTACCTGAATGGACGACCTTTGTCGTGCTGGAACTGTCCCCCCGAAGGAACACCACCAAAACTACCAGATCCTTGAGGCCTCTTGGCCTCCCTCTTATCTCGCTCCTGGCGACGAACTGACTCAATCTCTCGGGTAATATCAACAACCTGCTCAAAAGTAGCACCTTATACCCTCTCTCTGGTCATAATAATACGAAGCTGATGCGAGGCCATCCATGAATCTCCTGATCCTATATATCTCTGTAGGGACCAACCAAATAGAATGACGGGCAAGCTCTAAAAACCTCATCTCATACTGCGACACCGTCATATCACCCTGACGCAGCTGATCAAACTGCCTGCGCAGCTCCTCTCTGCGGGACTGTGGAACATGCTTCTCTAAGAAGAGAGTGGAAAAATACTGCCAAGTAAGGGGCGCTGCACGAATGATCCTACGCCTCTCATAAGCCTCCCACCAGGTAAATGCAGCTCCTGAGAACTTGAAGGTAGTAAACAAGACCCCACTGATCTCCAATATCCCTATTGTACGAAGCATCCTCTGACACTTGTCTAAGAAATCCTGGGCATCCTCGCCCTCAACACCACTAAAAGTTGGAGGCCAAAGTCTCCCAAATCTCTCCAACCTGCATTGCTCGTCGTCAGCCATAGCTGAAACCACAAAATCCTGGGCTGGTTGAACCGGCTGAGCTGGAACTGCCTCAAATGTCGCCATGCCCGGTAGTGCCTGTCCTCACCATCTGTGAGAGAATGAAATAATAGAAGTTTAGTTTCCAGAATCAATAGATTTTGCACGACCAGAATTCAAGAAATGCTAGATTTTCCTAAAGGTCCTGCAACCTCTCGAAGACAAGTACAGACGTCTCCGTACCGAACCGGAAGTCTCTACTGAACCTGCTCATGACCAGTGAGTCCTATGTAATCCTAGGCTCTGATACCAACTTGTTCCGATCCCAAAACTACCCTAGCAGTGATGGCGCCTCCATTATACTAGGCCAGCCAAATCAATTTCCAAAAACATAAAGAACTTTTCATTTATATCATTTATAAACCGACAATTTATAATAGTTTCATTTAGGAATTTTTAGACAGACTAAGATATGCCGAATAACAAATACAACCCAAAATCCCGGAGTCACTAGTCACGAGCATCTAAAGAAAATGTACAAGCCTGACACAGTATCTCTAATACAAGACAAGTCTAGGAGATGCAACTACTACAATAGTAATAAGGAGAAATCAGGGTTGTGGACGCGTGCAACTACCTCGCAAAATCTCCAAGAGTCCCTGGGACAGGTAAACAACTCGCTCTGCTCGAGCACCTGGATCCGAACACAAGGTGCAGGGAGTAATGTGAGTACGCCAACTCAGTAGTAATGAGAGTAAATAAAGTATGAGAAATACGAAAACATAAGAACAAGTAATCAATCCACAACAATTACAGTTCTTCTTTTAAAATTGTAGATACGACAATTCATAACGGTTAAAGCCGATTTCAGTAAAAAAACCTTTGAAATTGTACTTTTCAACAGTTTCCATAGAAATTCAAGAAGAATTTAGTGTAAAAATAACAGAAATCATCAATAGCCTCTCGGGCCAAAAACATATTTCATAAACCGCCTCTCGGGCATAACATCACTCAGAATCAGTCACTCAACATGCCTCAAAATCACTCGGAATCAGCCCCTCGGGCAACCTCACAGTAATTCATGCCTCCCAATCAGTCATCACTCGACACTCGCACTCAGTAGGTACCTGCGCTCACTAGGGGTGTACAGACTCCGGAGGGGCTCCTACAGCCCAAGCGCTATAACAAGCCATCTCGTGGCATAATCACTCAGGATCTCGGGCCTCTCATATGTCATAAATAGTGTAACATGATGCGGCGCACAGCCCGATCCCATAATATCCTCACAACATAGGCCCTCAGCCTCACTCAGTCAAAAACCTCTCAAAAGCCACTCGGGCTATCAGTAAAAATAGGGAACTTGTCCCAAAACATCTTTCATATACATCAAAGTGGAGTAATGAAACTCAATTAAACAGTAATCAGGTAAAATCATGACTGAGTGTAACTTTGAAATCAAAACAGTGAGGAAATAGTAGTAAAAATCCCCCAAGGGGTCCAAACAATTTGCGCGAGGCCCAAATTCGGCATTCAGCCCAAAACATAGTAATATTCCTTAAAACATAAAGTATCATATGATTTGAAATCAAATATGCAACTTATCAGTTGCTACAGGACGGACCAAGTCACAATCCCCCAACGGTGTACGCTACACACTCATCATCTAGCATGTGTGTCACTCCAAAATAGTGATACCATGCGATATCTGGGGTTTCATACCCTCAGGACAAGATTTACAATCATTACTTACCTCAAACCGGATGAAAATCTACTCCGTTATTCCCTTGCCACTCGACTCAGCCTCAATATGCCTCGAATCTATTCAAAACAGATTCATATCATCAAAATATGCTGAAGGAACAAAGACCACTCGAAAATAATCAATTTACATAAAAAATCCCGAAATTGGCCAAACCTGACCCCCGGGACCACGACTCGGATTCCGATAAAAATCACAACACTAGAACCCTTATCCTCTCAGGAGTTTATACATACCAAAATCATCAAAATCAGACCTAAAATGGCCCCTCAAACCCTCAATTTAAACTCTCCAATTTCAAGCCCGAAACCCCCAATTTTAACCACTAGTTCCCGTAAATTTCATGTTTAATCAGTCAAATATCACCATAGAAATGAGTTTTATGCCCAAGAATCTTACCTCCACGAAATTCCCTTGAATTCTCTCTTCAAATTGCTCCCACAAGCTCCAACCCGCATGAAAAATCGATGAATTAAGCCAAGAAAATTGGCAAAGGCATCTATTTATATGACCTGCCCAGCGATTGCCGCATATGTGGCCTATTTATCCCAAATGACAATATGAACCTATCCCAACTTCCGGAGTTTCAATCCGACCCTGATAGCTAATTTTCCAATGCCGACCGAAAATCTCCAAAAATCCATTTTTGCCAATTCAAGCCTAAATCTACTCTGAACTTCCGAATTGCATTCCGAACAGACCCCTAAGTCCCAAATCACCTAGTGAAGCTATCCGAGCCACACAAAACTTCATTCCAAGATCATTTTCCTATAAGTCAGCTTTCGGTTGACTTTTCCAACTAAATCACCAACTTAAGAGACTAAATGTCTCATTCCTCTCCACAACCACTCCGAACCCGAACCCATCAACCCAACGCAACATAAAAGAGCTGAACCATACAAGAATGAAGCAAAAATGAGGGAAACAGGGCTAAATTCTCTGAATGACCGGCCGGGTCGTTACACCCAGTTTGCACCAGGAACATTCATGAGTGTTAGTTGAATCCCATTATCCAGGAGGGTCCTGAAAATTTGAAATCAAATCCCATTGTCCAGGAGGGACCTCAAAACTTAAAATTAAGTCCTATTTTCCACGCGGGTCCTGGAACTTAAAATTAAATCCCATTATCCAAGAGTGTCCTGAAACATAAAATTAAATCCCATTATCCAGGAGGGTCCTGAAACTTAAAATTAAATCCGATTATCTAGGAGGGTCTTGAAACTTAAAATTAAATCCCATTATCTAGGAGGGTCCTGAAAACTAAAACTGAACTTATCTGGAACATGCTTTCCTCATGGAGTATCCCTACTCAAAAAACAAAATATCTTTCCCCTGTTTCACTCAAAGAAAATTTAGTCAGTTTAAAAATGTAGTGGTTAGTTTGTGGCTTCCTTGCTGAAGGTATCTGCTTCTGCCTCTACCACGCTTCATTCTGATTAGCTGCTTCAACTAACAAAGAATCGTTTGACGTTTTGACCGAACCTCGACCACAGAAACCCTCTGAATCTGAATCCTTACACTCAACTTGTTATATGGCCTCTTTATTCAGACAATTGTTGGACCTCTGTATGTCTTTGAATTTCTGAATCACCCTATCACCCAAACTTCAATTATCACCTTATTGCTTATTTTGAATCATGTTACCTGTGATGTGATTTGACCGTACTTTGCCTTGTGCAATCAAAAAGACTCTCTCATTTTAAATTTTTCTCAACTCACCATCGCCCTACGGTTCCCATGAGGGCTTTCACTGATAAGACTCTCTCATTTTATCCATTTTCCTTGTGTCCATGAGCAAAAGGTTGCCCCTGATACCTCTATCTTGCTTGACTTGGCATTCTAAAAAATTGATCGGAAGGTCTTTCTTCGGACTGTAATGTAGGCTTTTGGACAGGGTTAGAAAGAAAAAGGTGGCATGAAGGCTCAAAGTAATTTAAAAAATGAAAGGGGTTCAAATTTACAACTTTTGGAATAAGATTTTTTGCAAAGCTAAAACTTCTCCCCCAGTTCTTTGAATTTGGGAATTTCCTTGGATTTTATTTTGGTAGAACTGAACCTCTGAGTAAGGCTACCTACGTATCCTTAAAGGATCAGGTCGAACGTACTTCAAACATGGTTTTGGTTTAGTTACTTTTTTTTCTTTTTCTTTTTCTTTTTCTTTTTTTTTCTTTTTTATTTTCTTTGTTGTTTTTCTTTATTATTTTCTAATTTTAACTCTGATTCCAAAAGAGGGGCATGAAAGAAAATAAATAAGGCTCAAAAAGGGTAACAAAGGATAAAATTATTTGGATAGCAGAACAAAATACCTTCGTAATTCCAATCTTTGAAACAATGCCAAATACAAAAAACATAATTGAAGACAAACAGAGAAACCATAAATAGTATCTCTTGACTGCATCAGAATTGATAGCCATATCTACACGTTTTCCTTCTATATCTGTCAAATACAAAGCCCCATTGGGTAACACTCTAGTCACAATGAAAGGACCATGCCAGTTTGGGGTGAACTTGCCTTTAGCTTCAGCTTGATATGGAAGGATGCATTTCAATACTAGCTGGACCGTTTCAAATTTCTGGGGACGCACCTTCTTGTTGTATGCTCTTCCCATTCTCCTCTGATACAATTGACCATGGCATACTGCTGCCAATCTTTTCTCATCAATCAGACTCAACTGCTCCAGCCGAGTTTTAACCCACTCATCATCATGAATTTCAGCTTCTACCACAATCCGAAGGGACGGAATCTCAACTTTCGCAGGTATGACTAATGCGAACAGTAGTGCGATAACCCAATAAAGCAAAAGGTAACTTTTCATGCCATTTCCTAGTACCTTGTACCATTACAAAGCATCTTCTTTATGTTATTTTTGGCCGCCTCAACAGCTCTGTTTGCCTCGGGGCGATACGGAGTGGAGTTTCGGTGCATAATCTTGAACTGTTGGCATACCTCCTTCATCAAATGACTGTTGAGATTAGCAGCATTGTCTGTGATTATCACCTTGGGGATTCCAAATCGGCAAATGATATTTGCATGAACAAAATCTACCACTGCTTTTTTAGTCACAGACTTGAAGGTTACGGCTTCGACCCACTTGGTGAAGTAATGAATGGACACCAGAATAATCCTATGCCCATTTGATGCTGCCGGCTCAATAGGCCCAATGACGTCCATGCCCCAAGAAACAAAAGGCCAAGACGCTGACATTATATGCAACTCAGATGGTGGAGAATAAATCAAATCACTGTGCATCTGGCATTTTGATGACACTTGCGAACAAAGTTGATGCAATCTCGTTCCACGGTGAGCCAATAATAACCTGCATGCAGAATCTTATTTTCCAAAACATACCCGCTCATATGCGGCCCGCAAACTCCGGAATGCACTTCGATCATGATAGTCGAAGCTTGTTTAGCATCTATGCACCTTAGTAGTCCTAGACCTAGAGTCCTTTTGTACAAGATTCCTCCGCTCAGGAAAACTCCACTAGCCAAACGTCGAATGGTTCTCTTTTGATCACCTGTGTCCTGTACCGGATATATCCCCGACTAGATGTATTCCTTGAAATCGTGGAACCAAGGTTCACCATCAATTTCCTCTTCAACTATATTACAATAAGCATGCTGATCACGAACTTGGATATGCACTGGGTTGATGTAGGTCTTATCCGGATGGTGTAACATTGATGCCAAGGTAGCCAAGGCATCAGCAATCTCATTATGAACCCTGGGGATATGCCTAAATTCTACTGACCTGAAAAGTTGAAAAAGATCATGCAGGCATTGTCGGTACGATATAAGCTTTAAATCCCGAGTCTTCCATTCTCCCTGAATCTGATGAACTAGCAAATCCGAGTCTCCTAGAACCAGTATCTCTTGGACTCTCATATCTACAACTAACCTTAAACCCATAATGCATGCTTCGTACTCGGCCATATTGTTGGCACAATAAAATTGAAGCTGGGTTGTCACAGGGTAGTGCTGCCCTGTTTCAGAAATGAGTACAACCCCTACTCTGATACCTTTCATGTTAGCAGCTCCATCAAAGAAGAGTGTCCAACCTGTCTTCTCCTCTTGGTCAGCCTCGTCAACATGCATTACTTCTTTATCGGGGAAATAAGTCTTCAATGGCTCATACTCTTCATCCACCGGATTCTTGGCCAAGTGATCGGCCAAGGATAGGGCTTTCATCGTGGTCCGAGTCACATAGATGATATCAAATTACGAGTAAAATCCACCACTTTGCAAGTCTTCCCATGACAAATAATGCTTCAACTTTTGTGCTACCCAAGTCAGGGCGCAACATGTCCTTTCTAGAAAGGTATACTTAACCTCATAAGGAGTGAACTTTTTGCTGAGATAATAAATGGCTTGTTCCTTCCTGCCTGTGATATCATGTTGGGCTAGTACACAACCAAAGAATTATCCAGGACCATCAAATAAAGAATTAATGGTCTCCCAGGCTCCAGCGGCACCAGTACAGGTGGGCTTGACATGTAACTCTTGATCTTATCAAATGCTTTCTGACTCTCGTCAGTCCTCTTGACTGCAGCATTCTTCTTCAGCAACCTAAAAATGGGCTCACAAGTCGTTGTAAGTTGAGCAATAAACCTGCTGATATAGTTTAACCTCCCAAGAAGACTCATCACCTCAGTTTTGTTTTTCGGCGGTGGTAATTCTTAGATAGCTTTGATATTTGACGGGTCTAACTCAATACCGTGTCGACTGACAATGAATCCCATCATTTTCTCGGACGGGGCACCAAATGCACATTTTGCCGGATTGAGCTTGAGGATGTACTTGCGGAGCCTTTGGAAAAACTTTCTCAAGTCTCTAACATGGTCGGACTGCTTCTTTGACTTTATGACCACATCATCTACATAAACCTCAATTTCTTTGTGTATCATATCATGAAATATGGTAGTCATTTCCCTATATAAGTTTCCCCTGCATTCTCCAAACCAAATGGCATTACCCGCTAGCAATATGTCCCCCATGGCGTGATGAATGCTGTCTTTTCTGCATCTTCCTCGTCCATCAGGATCTGGTGATATCCCGCATAGAAATCCACAAAAGACCCGATCTCATGCTTGGCACAATTGTCGATAAGAATGTGGATGTTCGTTAAAGGGAAGTTATCCTTTGGACTCGCCTTGTTGAGATGACAATAATCAACATACACCCTGGTCTTACTGTCCTTCTATGGTATTGGCACCACATTAGCTAACCAAGTGGGATATCGAGTGACCCGAATGACCTTTGCATCAAGCTGCTTTGTGATTTCTTCTTTGATCTTCACACTCATGTCATTTTGAACTTCCTTAACTTCCGCTTGAAAGGAGGAAACGACGGATCAGTTGGCATTTTATGAACTACCAAATCAGTGCTCAAACCCGGGATGTCATCATACTACCATGCAAAGACATCTTTATATTCGAACAGAGCTTTGATTATCTCTTCCTTGATTTGTGGTTACAGATGCAAACTTATCTTAGTTTCCCTGATATTATCCTGATCTCCTAAATTGATTACTTCAGTTTCATTCAAATTAGGCTTGGGTTTTTCTTCAAAGTGACTTAGTTCACTACTGATTTCCTCAAATTTTGCTTCTCCATCATATTCTATTTCATCATCACTCTCAACTTCTTGGATTATTATTTCAGAATTAGATTGGATTTTAAGACTTGGCTGAAAATTCCTCATGCATGTCATGTCATTGAAACTAGCATAAAAAGAACTGTATAAAAGAAAGAAAAAAAACAAAATGAAATGCTATCAGAAATAATGGAAAAATTGGAAATTGTATCTCATTAATCATAAAAGGATAGAAGGGTCTGTACATAAAAAATAAGCAAAGATAAAAATATGGATTACAACCCTGGAATAACTTAGATAACAGAAAGGAAAACAAAGCGAACTACCAAAACTTCTTCCGGGTAGGGAGAGGAGTAGCTTTCCAATTGCTAAGCTTCATATTTGGCCCAACAAGATGCACATCGGCGTTACTGGAACCTTCCCCGATCTCTACCATATTAACCTTATCAATAGACTCGTAAACCTCTTGATCAACTCTTCATCAAAGCCAACCACAGGTTTTGGGACTGCTGATATTTGGCGCTTCATGACCCCTGGCTTGACAAAGGACCTGGAGATGTATGGAACCGGCTTAAGGAGCGACCATGCCTTCCTTTTCAATCTTTTATCCCTCTTCACATCCTCCCATATGGGCTTGTATCCCAGATCGAACATACCAATACTTTCACGCAGACACACTAGATGCACAATACCTTGTGGATACGAACCCAGACCTTTGCCCGTCACAAAACCATTCTTTAGTATATCATTTTCCACCATGACGGATGCATAGAGTAACTTTGGTCCTGTCATGAGTTCTCCCTCGGGAATCCTCTCAACTGACACTGCTTCAAATATTTTGTAGACCTAAGGGCCTTTTTCATCATCATCTTCAATAAACGGGACAGATGTTTCATTGTAAGAACACAAATTCTCGTCACCATGCACAACTATTTCCTGCCTGTTCCACTCGAACTTTACCATCTGGTGTAGAGAAGACGGGACTGCCTTGGCAGCATGTATCCAAGGCCTGCCTAGCAATAAGTTGTAGGAGATGGACATATCTAACACTTGGAACTCTATGGTGAATTCAACGGGCCCTATTGTCAGTTCAAGCATTATAACGCCAACAGAATCCTTTCCACCTCCGTCAAAGCCTCGAACACATATACTATTCCTGTGGATCCTTTCGGTACTGATTTTCAACTTTTGCAATGTGGAGAGAGGGAAAATATTTGCACTGGAACCATTGTCAACCAGTACTCTCGACACCACAGAGTCCTCGCACTTTATTGTGATATAAAGGGCTCAATTGTGTTCAGTGCCCTCCATGGGAAGTTCGTCGTCCGAGAAAGTAATCATGTTTGCCTCGAAAATTTTGTTAGCAATCTTCTCCAAATGGTTCACCGTGATCTTATCAGGGACATGGGCCTCATTCAAAATCTTCATGAGGGCCCTGCGGTGTTCGTCCGAGTGTATCAATAATGATAAGAGAGAAATCTGAGATGGTGTTTTCCTTAATGGTTCCACGATAAAGTAGTCTGCACCTTCATTTTTCTCAGGAATTCTTCTTCCTCCTCTTCGGTAACGGGCTTCTTTATTGG
This sequence comes from Nicotiana knightiana, assembly GCA_005239525.1. NCBI lineage: Eukaryota > Viridiplantae > Streptophyta > Magnoliopsida > Solanales > Solanaceae > Nicotiana > Nicotiana knightiana. The sequence continues at coordinate 132,575 of ML391188.1, forward strand.
GATTGTGCTATCTTTGAATGGCTTGGCTTTCCTCAATTCCTCTGGGTTAAAGCATCTCCCGGAACGAGTTAGCCCTCCTATTTCATTAACTTCCCCTGCCACTTATTTCCCTTTATAAGTTACTATCACTTGCTTGTAATTCCACCACACAACCTTGGTATCATCTACTGGCAGCTAGGTCACTGGTTTAATAACAACAGGGGCAATGCGAGCACCTTCCACAATTATGACAGGCTTACCTGCCTGGCATAACCACTCTTGGATTTTCTTGCTCTGCTCCAACATCCTCTGGGAACCCTTTCACGACTAATACATGCGGCTTAATATTGAGTGTGCTTAATTTATCTGTCACCCCTTAAATTGTTGAGGGTGTTGCCTTTGTAGAAACTGGAGTCTTAGCTGAAGTACTTCGAAGACTTCTCGGGCTTCCCATCCTTATGTACTATCTTAATCATATGCGTCTCGTCATGGGCCGACAAAGGATTTTGATTGATGTTTGGCGCCTCTGGACTTTGGACCACACTTTGGTTTGTATCAATAAGCCCTTGAATTGCCCTCATCAAATGCCAACACTTCTCTGTGTCGTGCCCCGGGGCATCAGAACAATATGCACATCTAAGGGAATAATCCAGGTTCCTTGGAGGTGGATTTGGTAGCTTCGACTTGATCGGCCTCAGTATATCCAACTGCCTCAATTTTTGGAACAAACTGGTATAAGATTCTCCAAGAGGAGTGAAGGTTTCTTTCTGCCCATGTCTCTCTTTTCTATAATCTGGACTTGGTTAGAAGCTTGGCCAAGTAGGGTTCCGATATGGTGGTGGGGGTGGATAAGGACTTTGTGAGTTGGAGCATGCCATTGCGAGTAAGGAGGGGGTTGAGCATATGACCGTGCATGGTGGACATGGTATTGGGGTGGTCTAAGTAGATATTGAGGGTCTGGTGGTGGAAAGTTGTGTTAGGGTGGGTTATATGGAGCTTCTGTGTAGGCTTGATGTTGGGGACGAGGCTTGGTATATTGGTGAAACGAACCCCTCGGGCCATGCCATGATCCTGAGACAACTATAGAAAAATCCTCTTTCTTCTTTTTTCCTAACACGCCTCCGGTGCCGCCTTGGATCGCCTGCATGGTTGCCTTTATGGCGGAGTAACTCATGATCTTGCTTGACTTGAGTCCTTCCTCTACCATTCCTCCCATATTCACCACCTCATTGAAGGACTTGCCTATGGCCAAAATGTCCAAAATAAGTAGACTCCGGGGCTTGAAGGAAGTATTCGACCATTTCATCTTCTTCAATTGAAGGGTTGACCCGTGCAGCATGTTCTCTCCAGCGAAAACCGTACTCTCTGAAGCTCTCATTAGGCTTTTTCTCTATCTTGTTCAATGATAGGCGATCTAGAATGATGTCTACGTTGTACTAAAAATGCCGAGCAAAGGCCTGGGCCAGATCATCCCAAGTATACCACCTACTAGTGTCCTGGCGGGTGTACCATTCCAACGCTGCACCACTCAAGCTTTGACTAAAATATGCCATCAACAATTCATCTTTCCCACCAGCGCCCCTCATCTTGCTGCAAAACCCTTTTAAGTGGGCCACGGGATCTCCATGCCCATCATACAAGTCAAATTTGGGCATCTTGAAACCGGCAGGCAGTTGGACATCATGAAACAAACAAAAATCCTTATAAGCCACACTCACTTGGCTTCCTAGCGCTTGCATATTCCTCAATGATTGCTCCAGGCTCCTTACTTTCCTAAATATCTCCTCTTGCTCTACATTCTTGGGTGGTTTTTCAGTTTCAGCATGAGGCTCAAAGTGAGGGGTGTAGGAGTAAGGATCCGGGATTTTGAAGGTGGGTTCTGGAGCATAGTCGTGGGTATCGGGGGCTTAGAATGCGGGCTCACTAGAGGACCTATTGAGGGTAGCTTGTGGAGGTGGTACGAAGACAGGAGCAGGTGCCGGAGCAGGGTATGAAGTTGTTTTGGCTGGTGGAGCGTGGAAGATTTGGGACGGAGTGCGGGGGTAGTTTTGGTAAGGGGTGAAGCCTGGTGCATGTTGAGGGGAGAGATCAGTGGTACTGTGCATCTGGGCTTGGGATAATGGTGGGATGGAGGCAGGGTATTCTGTATAGTCAGTGGGGAATGAGGGTGGAGGATATCCCTTGATCCATGCATGGTGCATTTTCGCCATCTGGTGCTTCAACCTTTGCAGTCTTCCTTCAGTCCAGATTTAGATTCTACCATCTCGTTTGGCGGGTCAACAACTCTTGTTTCTGCTTCCTTACTGGCCATAATTTCCTTGCATTTTGATATAGTGTTATAGGGGTGACTTGCCAGGATGCCAACAAACTAACCACCTGAACAAAGCCTGTCTAATGCACACACAACAACTAGGTCAGTTTTGAAGCATTTAACAGATAGGCAATCACATATTGGGGATGCAATGCACCTGAGCAGTTAAACGTTTCTAAATGCTTTGCGACGACTTGTGTGTTTCATCCCGGCTCTTTTCCAAATTTTGAATCATGATTTTCTTTTCCTCTCTCCTTTTGCTGTTTTTCGCTCTTTTAATTCTCATTCTCTTTTCTTCCTTTTGTTTGGCCCCTCTTTTCATTCTTCTCTCTTTTTTTCTTTTGTTTTTATTTTCTCTTCTTTTTTCTTTTAATTTAAAATTTTTTATTTCAAGACTATGATCGAATCCAATGCCTACGTATCATGACGCCGTATGAATCAGATGATTACGTAGTTTAGGGAACAAATGCAAAATAAAAGAAAAGGAAATTTTTGGGATTTTTCAATATTTCATTAATAAAGACACATTTTTTTGGTTTTCTATTACAGGGACTTAAAAGTACTGACCACTATTGAAGAAAACATACATACTAGAAATAAACAACAAATGACTTTGAACAAAACTCAAGAAAATACAGACTTAAAAACAGAGAAGAAAACAACAAAAAATACATAAGAGCCTCTACCGGCACTCCTGGGGCCTGTGGGACATTAGTCGGTCTCCGCACGGGTCTTCGTGCAATATCCTATTGAAGGTGGTCTAAGTCAGCCATCACTTGGCGAACGAATGTCATCACAGAAGACAAAAACATAGACCTGGTCATGTCTTCGCATTCATGGCATTTCATTGCAACATAATCATCTATTTCTTTAACCCTCATTCTGATGACACCCTTCTCCTGAAGCAAATGTCCAATATGTTGCGCCCGAGCCTCCAATACCTGTGTATCAGTGTTGTTTTGGTCTTGTAGATGTTGCATGCTTTCTTCTAGTCGGCAAATCAAAGCATAGCAATGCTCCCTTTCTGCCTTAAAATCCTTTGTTTGTTGGACCATTTCATTCTCATGGGAGGCCAACTTTTTCTTCAAAGTTGCTGCTTCTTTTTAATATTTCTGCTTCAACTGATGGGCTAGCCTAGCATATTCTTCCACACTTTTGTCCAACGTTGTTCGAACATGTAGCAACTCCTTCTCGGCCTTCGTCTAGTCAAAACCATTATCATGCACTTTCCGCCTCAGGTTGGTTATAATTTTCTCGTCCTTCTCACTTCTTACCGGCGTCTCAACGGCTATTTTCATTCTCTGGATTTGGGCTCGAAGGGCTTCATTTCACCTAGCCAACCTCTTCTTTCCCCCTCATCTTCAGCTGCCTGCAAACTATTATCAAATTTGATTTTTTCAATGTGTTCTTCTAGTTTGCTTATAGTAGTCTGGTATTCCTTTTCTTTAGCTAACCAAACCTATTGCCCTCGCGCTCCATCGGTGAATTGTTTGACATGGGGCCTTTTGGCAGGCTATTATGGTTCTTGATCGACCCGAATTCTCTTACCGTACCATGTGGCGTCGTTGGATTCTACTTCACCCGTGGAAAAATTCCGTACTTGAGTCTATGGCTCCAGGAACCTACATTGGTGCCAAATTTTGGCGAACCCTTTCTTCTGGGAATGTGGCTTTTGGGCATATTTCAATAACCTGTGTACTCAAATCTTCATCATGAGGACTGTTTGGTATCTGCCCAATTGGTGTAGGACCCGATGCGAGGCGTATGGCTGAATACTCTGAAGGCCCATTAAAAAAAGAAAGCACACTCCAGTAGACATGTAAATGATTTTGTTGACCGGGAGCAAACCGAAAGTCCACTCAATTCGAGTGACGTTTAGAGAGCCCAAATGCGCGAACCATGCCTCAGTACCTTCTGGCAACTCATGATCGTTTACCCAGTTTTAATATTTTTCGATACAATTGAGTCTGGTCAGACTGTAGTTCATGTAACCTGGGAGATGGCAAAGATGTTCTACCAACCATATATGTAAAAGCAAGTTGCAAACCTCAAAAAACATTGTCTCAGCTCGACAAGCGGTTAAAGATCGGTAAATTTCTGCGAGAATCATCGGTATGATAGTGCCATTGGCTTTTTAGCCATAAAGTCAGCCATTCCTGCAAGCCCCAAATCTATATGTCTGTCACTCCTTGGGCATATCAGAATGCCTAAAATACCGCTATAAAGGCCAAACCTCTGCGTGCTTCCCATTTTTCTTTATTTCCCTAATGACTCAAACCAGTGTCTGGAGTCTCAAATCCGTGGGGGTCCCCATACCGGCTATATAAGAAACGGAATGTGCAGAATTCCCCCCCCCCC
>ML391188.1:149455-173688 GCA_005239525.1 Nicotiana knightiana
GCCATAAGAGCAACCTCTCAGGCCATCCAAAGCGGATCCGGGGTTGCAGCCAACAGGAAAAAGAAAGAAGAAGGGGCCATGATGGTTTCCGATGTCAGGAAGCCTCGACAATACCCACGCCCATTTCCCAAAGCTTCCCAACATTACTATCCTCACCAAGATGCAACTTATGCTTCTCCCCCTTTTCCCTATGTAGTAATGAACGCTCAACCACATACCAGGCCGCCACAACAATACAATCATAATAGAACTCCACCCCCAAAAAATAACCATCGTCCCCCAGCTCCATATAATCAACGCCCTCCTCAAAACAGCTACCCGTACAATGCCTATCCCCGAGAACCACCAAGGAGACTTAATTTCACTCCCATCGGAGAGCCGTATTCCAGCCTCTATCCAAGGTTGGTCCAGATGGGACTCCTGCAACCCGTACCTCCAAACGGCCAGAATCCCCAATCACCATCATATAGACGGGGTACCAGTTGTGCTTACCATTCCGGAGCAGAAGGGCACGACACGGAGGATTGCTGGACCCTCAAAAGGGTCGTGGAAAGCCTTATAGAACAAAAGAAAGTGGTTTTAAGGGATGAAGAATCTCCCAATGTGACGAACAATCCACTGCCTTCTAAAAATCATGGGCCCGTCATCGGCATGATTTGCAAGGACCAGGATTTCGATCCAGCTCTAAAGGCCATCATCGCCATCGCAGATGAAGAAAGAAGACCCAAGGCGGCACCCAAACCAGTCAAGGAGATGAGAAAGAGTAACCGCGTCCCCCAGGTCACGGAAAAGGTTGAGACTGGAACAAATAAGGGACCCCCTAAAGACACTGTCCTTTACATCCCCAAGGCACACAGGAAGGAACAAAGTGTGTTGAGCCCTCCCAGAAGGCTAAAATTCAACAAGGCAATAATGAATGGCTCAAAAATGTATGCCCCAAAGGGGATGTATGCGGCGCGGGGGCAAATAATTTCACCCAGGCTGAATGAGCCCGTGGTTATTAGCCGCGCGTCGCAAACTCCCATGAAGAATACTACTGCCGTCCCATGGAATTACCGCAGAAAGGTGGTGACATACAAAGGGAAAGAGATTACTGGGGAAATAGGCGATATAAACTCTTCAGAGAGATACCTCGACCCGGAAGAGCTAAACCAAAGAAAGCTGAAACGCTTTCCGCCCAAAAGGCCGATCAGTGCCGAAGAGGTAGAAGAATTCTTCAAGAATATGAAAACCTCTGAATACGCCATAATCGAGGAGCTCAGAAAGTCCCCCACCCAGGTCTCGCTTCTATCCTTGCTGGTAAATTCAAGCAAGCATCAAAAGATCCTAATCAAAACCCTCAACGAAGCACACGTTCCGACTGACACCACAGCCGAGAAAATGGAAAGGATGGCAGAACAATTTTTTGAGGTCAACCGGATTTCATTCAGCAAGAATGATTTTCCCCCGGAAGGGGCCACCCACAACAAAGCTCTCCACCTAACTGTTAAATGTGAAGGTTACTACGTGAAGAGAGTTATGATGGACGGGTGGATCTAGAGTTGATATTTACCCTCTATCGACCTTACAAAGAATATAGATCGGGACTGAAAGAATCAGGCCCAACAATGTGAGTGTCCGTGCATTCGATGGTATCAAGAGAGACACGATCGGGGAGATTTATTTGGTCTTGACAATCGGCCCTGTAGATTTCGAAGTGACATTCCAGGTCATGGATATGGATACTTCCTACAATTATCTCCTGGGAAGGCCTTGGATCCATGCGTCAGGGGCAGTGCCATGTACTCTACAGCAGATGGTTAAGTTCGAATATGAGGACCAGGAAATCGTGGTCCATGGGGAAGACGAGCAATCTATTTACAGGGACCCATTAGCCCCATGCCTGGAAGCAAGAGACGGTAGCGAGCACAGAGTCTACCAGGCTTTCGAGATTGTGGTTGCGAACTAGCATGAGGATGGAACCCCGTGCCCTCAACCGTTCCTATCAAATGTGTCAATTATGGTCGCCAACGACATGATCAAACATGGGTACACACCTGGAAAAGGGCTTGGGGTGTCCTTGCAAGGCATTAAAGAACCCGTCACTTTGCCTGCCAATAAAAAGTTTTTTGGCATAGGGTTTCAAGCTACCCCAGACGATGAACAATGGGCTGACCAACGCAAGAAAAATGGTTGGGTATTGCCNACATGGGTACACACCTGGAAAAGGGCTTGGGGTGTCCTTGCAAGGCATTAAAGAACCCGTCACTTTTCCTGCCAATAAAAAGTTTTTTGGCATAGGGTTTCTAGCTACCCCGGACGATGAACAATGGGCTGACCAATGCAAGAAAGATAGTTGGGTATTGCCTCAGCCTATCCCACACATCACCGCATCATTTGTCAAGCCAAAATACGTGGAGGAAGAGGAAGAGGTTTTCACGGCTGAAGAAATAGAAGAAATATGCAGAGCAATAAGGTAGATGTTATATGAGGCCCATATGGTCCAACCAGGAGAGGGCTCCAGCACGGCCGAAGTACAGTATATGGGTCCTGACGCCAAGTTGTAAAACTAGGAGGCTACTCCATTCCCCGTCCGGCGGGAGTCCCGGTAGTTCAGCATTTGCTATCCTTTCTGCACTATGAGTTATTTCAGGGTGTAACTCAAGTTTTAAGTTCTTGCCTTTAAATTTCGGTGTAAACCCTCTGTTCAAATTCAATGAAATGAAATCAAAATTTCATCGCCTACTATTATTTCTGATTTTTGTTTAATTATCTTATTTTTTTCAGTCCTAATAATGCGGCTTTAAAAAACATGACATGCTTGCGGACTTCGTGCTCGGATCTTAATACATCGTCCAACCTCAAAATAATGAATCAAGAAATGGAATATGACGAAGAAGAGGCTTTTAGGGAAATAAATCGAGAATTGGAACAGTTCGATAATAAGCCTAAGCCAAACTTAAACGAAATGGAACCCGTTAACTTGGGCAATGAAGAAGGGATTCGAGAAACCATGATAAGCGTCCACACGGATGAAAGGACTAGAGACGCCTTAATTCAACTCCTATTTGAATTCAAAGACGTATTTTCTTGGTCCTACGACGACATGCCCGGACTAAATATGGACTTGGTGGTACAAAAATTGCCAACCTACCCAGGTCATGCACCTGTCCAACAGAAGTAGAGGAAATTTAAAACATACATGAGTGACAAGATCAAAGAAGAGGTCTCTAAATAGCTAAAGGCCGGAGTAATCCGAGTGGTCCAATACACCACCTGGCTGGCCAATGTGGTTCCGGTGCCTCAAAAGGACGGAAAGGTCCGAGTATGTGTCGATTACTGGGATCTGAATAAAGCCAGTCCCAAAGATAAGTTTCCACTGCCGAACATACACATCCTAGTTTACAATTGTGCCAAACACGAGGTACAATCTTTTGTCGATTGCTATGCCGGATATCACCATGTGTTGATGGATGAAGAAGATGCAAAAAAGACAGCCTTCACTACACCCTAGGGAACATACTGTTACCGGGTTATACCGTTTGGTTTAAAGAACGCTGGGGCGACTTATATGAGAGCCACGATCGCCATATTTCACGACATGATGCATCAGGAGATTGAGGTGTACGTGGATGATGTGATCATTAAGTCCAGAACCCAAAGTGACCATGTGTAGCATTTGAGGAAATTCTTCAAACGCCTGCGCTGATATAATTTGAAATTAAACCCAGCCAAATGCGCTTTCGGAGTTCCATCCGGAAAATTACTGGGATTTATAGTCAGTCGACGGGGCATCGAGCTGGACCCAACAAAGATAAAATCTATCCGGGGTCTCCCACCCCCAAGAACCAAGAAGGAAGTCATGAGTCTGTTGGGTAGGTTGAATTACATCAGCAGGTTCATCGCTCAGTTGACCTCCACATGCGAGCCTATATTCAAGCTATTGAAAAAAGATGCAGCCATCAAATGGACAGACGAGTGCCCGGATGCCTTTGACAAGATCAAAGAATATCTGTCAAATCCTCCAGTGCTAGTCCCACCAGAACCAGGGAGACCGATGTTCCTATACCTGACGGTGCTAGAAAACTCCTTTGGGTGTGTTCTCGGGCGATGCAACGGGAAAGAAAGAGCAGGCCATTTATTACTTAAGTAAGAAGTTTTACAAGCTACGAAGCCAAGTATTCTCAGTTAGAACGGATTTGCTGCGCTCTAACTTGGTTTCTCAGAAGCTCCGACATTATTTATTGGCTTATACCACCTACCTCGTCACGAGGCTGGATCCTTTGAAATACATATTCCAAAAGCCAATGCCCACCGGGAGATTAGCGAAATGGCAAATCTTGCTCACGAAATTCGATATTGTTTATGTCACTCGCACAACTATGAAAGCTCAAGCATTTGGCCGATTATCTAGCTGAAAATCCGGTTGATGATGAATACCAGCCCTAGCACTTATTTTTCCCGATGAAGAGATCAACTCCGTCGAAGTAATCTCGGAAGGCGCTGACACCTGGAAAATGTTCTTCGATGGAGCAACCAATGCGAAAGGTATTGGGATAGGGGAAATCTTGATGTCACCCACAGGGCAACACTACCCTGCCACGGCCCGCCTCCATTTCTTCTGCACAAACAACACTACCGAATATGAAGCTTGTATAATGGGCATGAACATGGACATTGACATAGATGTAGAAGAGTTGTTGATCATGGGAGACTCCGACTTGATCATTAAGCAATCTCAGGGAGAGGGAAACTAGGGATGTTAAACTCCTTCCCTATAGACAACATGTGGAGAATCTTAGCAAGCAATTTAAAGCCGTCGAGTTCAGATATATTCCTCGGTGCCACAATGAGTTAGCTGATGCGCTGGCCACCCTAGCTGCAATGCTGCCCTATCCGGGTAATGTTTGCATAGACCCATTGGAGATCCAAATCAAGGAAAGACATGGTTATTGCAACATGGTCGAAGTAGAACCCGATGTCCAACCATGGTATCATGATATTAAAATATTTTTGAAGGCAAGAGAATATCCTGAACAGGCCAACGGAGACCAAAAGAGAACCATCCGAAGGCTCGCCGACAGTTTCTTCCTAAGTGGGGAAGTACTGTACAAAAGAACTCCCGATCTAAATCTGTTAAGATGTGTAGACGCCAAAGAAGCCGAAAGGATCATGGGCGAGGTCCATTCAGGAGTATGCGGTCCCCACATGAATGGGTACGTCCTCGCAAAGAAAATCTTGCGGGCTGGATATTATTGGATGACCATGGAGAAAGATTGTTTCGGTTTCGTCCGGAAGTTCCATAAGTGTCAAATACATGGCGACCTAATCCATGCGCCACCTTCAGAACTACATCCTATGTCGGTACCCTGGCTATTTGTTGCTTGGGGAATGGATGTCATTGGGCCAATCGAGTAAAGGGCCTCAAACGGGCACAAATTCATTTTGGTTGCTATCGACTATTTCACGAAATGGGTCGAGGCCGTCACGTTCAAAGCTTTCACTAAGAAAGTGGTGGTGGATTTCGTGCATACTAATATCATCTATCGTTTTGGTATCCCAAAAACTATCATTACAGACAACGCCGCGAATCTAAACAGTAACTTGATGAGGGAGGCATGTGAACAGTTCCAGATAACACACCGCAACTCGACCCCTTACCGGCCCAAAACAAATGGCACGGTTGAAGCAGCAAACAAAAACATCAAGAAAATTCTCAGGAAAATGATTCAAACATCCAGACAATGGCATGAAAAGTTGCCTTTTGCATTGTTGAGATATCGCACGACCGTGCGTACATCGGTTGGAGCTACCCCTTACCTATTAGTTTATGGCACTGAAGTCGTAATACCAGCTGAAGTCGAAATTCCTTCCCTTCGGGTTATTGTCGAAGCAGAAATTGAAGACAATGAGTGGGTCAAGACCCGACTGGAGCAATTAACTCTGATTGATGAGAAAAGAATAGCCGCAGTGTGCCACGGACAATTATACAAGCAAAGAATAGCCCACGCTTACAACAAGAAAGTGCGACCTAGGAACTTTGAAGTAGGGCAACTCGTTTTAAGACGTATCCTCCCACACCACGAAGAAGCGAAAGGAAAATTTGCCCCAAACTGGAAAGCTCCATATATCATAAGGAAATTGCTACCAAAAGGAGCGTTATACCTGGGGGACATCAAAGGAAATGACCCCGAAACAACTGTCAATGCAGATACCGTCAAAAGGTACTATATTTGATCCTCTATATATTTGCAAGTGTTCTCCGTTTGGGATGACGAAGGCTTTTATTCTCGCTACCCAAACATCATTAACCCTTTTGCAAACCCTTTGAGCCGGTTACTCTTCTTTGATTACCCTCTTGGAACCCGAAAGTGTTATTGGAGAAAAAGAAATGTTGAAAAAAAAAACAACAACAACAACCAAAACTTCCTGAACTATGTTCGACTTGATTCCGAAAGGATACGTAGGTAGCCTCTCCCTGGGGTTCAGTCATACCAAAATAAGATCCACATTTCCCCAAGAGTTTAAGCTGGGGCAAGTGTTAAGATTCGGCAATGTGTCGCCGGAGGGGTTCCAAAGTTGTAATTCAATACAATTTCTTTGCACCAAAACCCTGTTCAAGTCCTTCCGATCAATCGGCAAAGATGTCCAAAATTGGAGGATACAGTTGTTCGGAGCTGATACAAGCAATGAGAGAAATCAATATGAGAGAGTCTTATCAGTGAAAACCCACAAGGGCACTGTAAGGCGACGGTGAGTAGAGAAATTGAAAATGTCTTGTTAGTGAAAACTCGCAAAGAGCATTACAAGACGATGGTAAGAAGAGAAATGAGAGAGGTTAGTCGGTGAAAACCCGTAAAGGGCACCACTAATCACAAAGGATAATGGATCACTGATATGGACGCAGTCCGGGGCAAGGTTTCTCGATCTCGGGGTAATAGTTGTGATGAATTTCGGAGAGTCGGACGGTTTACACGGATCAGACATCCAGTCCAAAAGGCATGTCATGATCATTAAAGTCCGCATGCACTCCAGATAAGTCCTTATTTCCTTTCCCCCGAAAGGGATACTTTTTGTTTAAATTCATTGTCCATTCTGTCATTTATTTTTCTTTGAATCCCTTTCGGTCTAACTCTATTCTGAAACTAAGGCAAAGAAAGGATGGAAAGACTGATTTACAGGGCTTTCATTTGACACGGGCTAATATGCAAAAGGCACCCAGCCTCGTTAGAGGCATCGAATCGATCTCGACTGGCCATAGTGGCCGATACTTCAAACTCAAAACCCTTGAAAAGAGAAAATCAAATTGAAGTGCCTGGAAAGACGAATGAAGTTGAAAAGTTGATTCCCACGTGGCTAACCATCTTGGCAGGGTTTGAAAAGCCGAATTATTCCAAATGACCCAAAGTTACAGTTGGAAGAAAAGTCAGGAAAGAAAAGCTAATAAAGGCGAAATAAAGTTGGAAAGGTTAAGTCCCACGCGACTAACCGTCGCAGCAGAATTTGAGGGGCCAAAAATCTCCCCTAATGCTCTGGAAAGCCAAAAGAAAGGCAAGTGAAAAGCCTACGAAGGCAAAGTAAAATGTTGGGTCCCACGTGACCGATCGCCATGGCGAAATCTGGAAATCCAAGGCCCCCGGGATTAGAGATGAAACCCAATCCCCAGCAAGAAAACAAGCAAGCAAGTGGTTGAGATCTTCATCAAAAGAACTGAGATCAAGTAGTTGAAAATCAAGGCCGCAAAACCAACCACCGTTTCAAGCTAACAAATTGTTCTTTGTTTGAAAATAGGAAACAGGTGCAAAAGAAACCGTGCAAAAAGCAGGTGCGTTCAAAAGGAATTGCGCAAGAGCTAGAAGGAGCTCTGAAGCATTAACTCCGAAGAAAGGGAAGTTTCCTCCAAAAATCATTTCCCGCATATATATAAAAAAATGAAGTTGAATATGATGCAACCCTAAAGTAGCATAGGGTCCTCAACCCCTAGCCAAACATTTTCCAAACAAGGATATCCCAGTCCTCAGTTGATGCCAACATAGGGTCCCGCACCTGAGCAGACACCGGCATAACCTGGTGATCTCTTCTTTTTCTGACAACAGCATAACCTGCTTATCACCCCCTTTTCCAGGCAACAACATAACCTGTTGACCTTTCCAGACACCAGCATAACCTGGCGATCTCCCTGACAACAGAATAACCTATTGATCATCTCCAGACACTGGCATAACCCAGTGATCTCTATTTCAGGCAACAACATAACTTGTTGACCTTTCCAGACACCAGCATAACCTGGCGATCTTCCTGACAACAGCATAACCTGTTGATCATCTCCAGATACTGGCATAAACCAGTGATCCCTATTTCAGGCAACAACATAACTTGTTGACCTTTCCAAACACCAGCATAACCTGGCGATCTTCCTGAAAACAACATAACCTGTTGATCATCTTCAGACACTGGCATAACCCAGTGATCTCTATTTCAGGCAACAGCATAACCTGTTGACCTTTCCAGACACCAACATAAACTGGCGATCTTCCTGACAACAGCATAACCTGTTGATCATCTTCAGACACTGTCATAACCCAGTGATCTCTAGTTTCAGGCAACAACATAACTTGTTGACTTCTCCAGACACTGGCATAACCCAAGTGATCTCTTTTCCCCAGGCAACAGCATAACCTGTTGACCTCCCCAAACACCGGCATAACCTAGTGATCTTCCTGACAACAGCATAACCTGTTGATCATCTCCAGACATTGGCATAACCCAGTGATTTCATTTGCGACAACAACATAACCTGTTGATCATCTCCAGACATTGGCATAACCCAGTGATTTCATTTGCGACAACAACATAACCTGTTGATCCTGCCCCAGACACCGACATAACCTGGTGATCTCTTCTTGACGACAACACGAGCTGTCAATCTTTTCCAACATAGGGTCCCCAATTCCTAGTTGATTTCACCTTTTAGGCATAAGGTATCCACCCCTAGTCTGCATTCACTCCGGGTACACAGTTCCCCGCCCTTTATTGATTTCAATAATAAATAGCATAGATTTTATTACAATAACTCACGAAATTTTCCTAGTGAAAACTGGGGCAGAAAATTTCATTTGTTTGTTTTGATTTTGTGCAGATTACGTTTGTAGAACAGTGGAACTCGAGACGACCAAAATAAGAAGTTCCGATCCAAAATAATAAAACAAAAAAGAAGAAAGAGAAGATTGAATCCAAAAGTGCACAAACGGGGAAGATCTGGACTATTCAGGACGAAATTGAAGTCATCCGTCCTGTGTGTCCTGCTTTGATCCGAGTAACTACAAGACAAAACCAGTACCTGCGACTAATAAGCATCATGATCTAGGTCAGAGTCAGCAAAAGATCAAGACTCAAGACCAAGTCCTAGATAGGAGTCTTGTAATTTAGCAGCTGATAGGTTTTGGTTAGTCCTTCGTTTTGTACTTGGGTGTAACAAAGAGATCAACAGCAGTAACAGCAGCAACTGCGGTGAAACAACAGCTACTCGGTAGTCCCAGCTACCAAAAACTTTCAGAACTACACTGACATGATTCCTTTATAGCCAAGGATATGTAGGAAACCTTTGAAGCAGGGGTCGGTCAAACCTTTCAAAAACGCTTCACAGTGGAACATACGAATGGGTAAAGTCGTTTATGGCCGCTCACTTTGTCTTTGCCCGGAAACTCTTCGTGTTTCCGAACAAAGAGGGGAAGCTGCGAGCACGTGATTTTTACCTATCGTATAATCCTATAAATCTCACCAAAATTAATTAGTTTCATGGATTTTTATTAAATTTTTAATTTTTTTGCCAGTTTATTTCTTTACATTATATATCTATAATCCGTCATTTAAATACATAAATAATTTAAAGTGGCATGATTATGGACGTAACCTTAGTCATCATTTAAATAAATCTAATTGTTTAATATAAAGTATGTTAATGTTAATGTTTTGATTTGATTATTTCTTTTTAACAAAATTGTGAAACTTGCTCTTTGAGTGTTTAGAACTTTTTAAATTAATTGTTTCACTCTTAATTAACTTATCAATTAACCTTAATTAGGCAAACTGAGTTTAGAATTAATTACTACATTTTTTTTTATTAAGTGTTAACATAATTAGAGTTAAAATAGGCAAAATTTGGACCTGGGCTAGAATTGCCCAGGCCCAAAATCCCTCTCATTACCCGCATCGACCCAGTCCCAAACACCCCACAACTCGCCTGGCCCCTCAATTATCCAAACGACCCCGTTTCAGAATAAGTAAACTAATCCCAGCCGTTGATCTTCCCAGATTCAACGGCTGGGAACTAATTATTCGTTTAGTATATATATGTCCAAACTGAACCCCACCCCCTCATTCCACCAAAGCCTAACCCCCACCCCTTCCGTCTCTATCCTCTCTCTAAAGCTTCCGCCGTGTCCCCACCCATCTCCGCCGATCGGAAATCGCCTGCCGGCGGTGGAGCTCTTCCAAACCAGCCCAAAGTTTTACTAGGCGATCACCACCGTCCCCTCTATAACCTCCCGTTGCTAGTTTCCCTAAAAACCCAATCAATTGGCTGCAAATTCAGGTCTAAGAATCTGAAAGCCCAAAAATTACTCCCCAGCGGATTTAGAGACACTCAATGGCTCAGACCTTCATGGGTCGATTGCTCTTGACTAGGGCAATCGATTCATGAGGGTTTGATTCATTACCCTACCGGGTTCCGGCCAAGGTCCGGCAACTTCCTTTTTCTGGCCAAACCCATCAAATGGGTATATTCCCCACCTTTTTTCCTCTTCTTCTGTTCGCTTCTGCCTTTGTTGTTATTTGTTACCTCGTTTTTACTGAAATTATGAATAGGGTTGTATAATCACCCCTATTTTAGGCTAGTTTTCTTTTCTTTTTTGTTCTATTACTACCCGTGCTTGTTTAGTCATGTTTCTTTGTGATTAATCTAGGTTCTTTTAGCAATCATGTTAGTGTTCATGTCTCGTGTGTTTGAATCCGCACAATAGTTTGATTGTGTTTTCATTATTTGAGTCTTGATTAATCAATTTAGGAATTCTTGTGGTAAAAGATTCTGGATTTCATTTTTTAAGATAAAATCTCATGTCAATCATTTCTTTTAGTTTGTTTCAGTAATTTCATTTCTTTCTCTCTTTATGTTTTCTTCGTCTATCCTTCCTTATTGTTTGATTGTTACTATCCTGCTCTAGATTGACTAAGAAGAATCTAAAAGGACAATTTTGTTTAATCTTGATTAGAACAGTGACATCCTGTATTGCGATTTGAATTAGATGATTGAACTGAAACTAGATAATAATTAGAACAGTGTTATCATGTTATTATGATTAGAACTGTGGTCGAGTTTACCTATCTAGATAATAATTTGGAATTGTTTTGTGCTGATTAAACTGAAACTTGATCTCCGGCTTGGTTTGCTTTGATTGTTGATTCTGTTTAGTGTTAAGTGAATATTAATTTAGGATTCCTTCCTAATTATGTCATGCATAAGAGCTATTAGATCTTTTAGGATTATTACTAGTTAGTCTGAACCAGTGCAGGGCCATGAATTAACTTAGTTCAATCCTAAACTCAAGGCTGCCCTAATCAGTGATAACCTCCTAAAATACACTTGTTTAACTAGTTTAACTTAGGTTGATAGTCTCTTAGACAATTAACTAAGTATTAAAAACTTGTTTAAGATAATTAGTTTAGGTTTCATTAACTGAACAAATCATTTAGCCTAAGTTAAGAAAAATGAGTTGACTAACTTTAATTAAGCCTAGTTAAGCTTATCGATTAATTAATTGGTTAAGCCTCTGATTTTAGGTAATCAAATTGGATCAACTTAACTAAATCAGTTAGTTTAAGTTAAGGAATTGAATTGATTGAACTGCCTTTTTTTTAAAACTTAAACATTGATAATTAGTATAAAAGCTATCTTTAGGCATTTAATCAATTAACCTTTAACTAGTTTGACTCAACCATAATTAAGAACAACTCATAGCTGACTAAAGAACATAACTAGGGTTAGGTCACTAGAGTTAAAAAATAACCCAAGTGAGTTTAACCTTGATTACCCAATGATAAATTCAGGGACTCCAAGGGGTACAACAGGTAATGTAGATTAGGAAATCAGATTTTTAAGGGTAGAAAGGTCTTTTCTAAGGCTAGAATATTCTGGAAAGGAGCAGCTATCCCAAAAGGATAGGGCGGACAGCTGTACATGTACCCTCTTCAGCCTAATGAATTAGGAATATACCAAAGGATATCCTATTCCCAAGTCTCCTATAAATAGACCCCCCTCCCTTTAGACAAGGAGGATTTTCTTTATACTAAAAAGAACATTCTTTCAATTTCTCTTAGCTGCTAATACATTCTGAACATACAGAAAGAATCAAAATATTTTCTGATTCATAAACAAAAATTTCAAAAAAAAAGTATTAGTAGAAAAAAAAAAATCTAATTTCCCTTGGATCAAGTTCATAGATTCATGGTCTAGTTCTCAGATTCTGCTACTTTTACTTTAGACTCTGATTTTGGGAGTTTTAAGCATTCTTACACAAGAATTCTGGATCAATTCTTGCTGGGCTACTGGGTTTTCTTTGGGTTTTCTGTTTGCTGCTGCTGATTTCTCTTCCTTCTTGCTGTTATTGTTCATACTTGACCTTTATTTGGTCAAGTCTCTTTGATGTTTTTTCGCTTTAAAGGTATGTATCAGTTCATCTCTTCTTAATGAAATTTTGGATTAGAATCCTCATTTTCTGCTCACCGTGTAAAACTGGCTGTTCCTGATGAATGAAGTTACTGTTACTGTTTTGTTAGATGTGACTGTGTAGATGTTTATTGGAATGATAATGACTCTGCGAGTGTGGTAGGTAATGTCTTAATGTTAGTATTTCTCCTGTTGGTGCATGATTTTGTTGCTTAAGATTATATGTATATAAATGTGATAAGTACTCATGGTCCTATATTAGGAAACAAGTTGCATTAAGGTGTTGAATCTGACTTTCTCTATGGTCAGATTCCATCAATAAGAATGCAGAAATATGCTTTCGATTGAGTCTCTTTGGTGAATAAAGAGATTCAATAAGCAAGTCTCTATATAGTTTAGGATAGAGGCATTAGGGTAGATGAATATGGCTTCTTAATAGTCAAATTCACCCCTTAGTAGTGCACAAACTGTTGGCTGAAGTTTACCCTTTTTAAGGGTATAAAATATGTAATTAAGAAAGGCATTAGAGTGAGGAATCTGAACCTTTGATTGGTCAGATTCATCCTCTAAAATGCCTAAATGAGCAAGCCTCTATATGGTTTGGAATTGTGTTGAGTTAGCACTAGGGTAGATGAATCTGACTTCCTAATAGTCAAATTCACCCCATTAATAGTGCATAACAGTAGTTTAGCTTTGCTGAAAATTATCCTTCAAAGGATATAAGTGTGTAATGAGAAGGAGCTTTAGGAAAGTGAATCTGAAGTAACAAAATAGTCAGATTCACTCCTCAAAATGTCCATAGCTGTCAAAGTATTTGAATAAATGCTTGCTAAAATCTGTTGCATGACATAAAATGACTGTTAAAGAGTCTAAACAAAGTGATCTCACTGGGTTTGAATCTAACCTTTTCTATGGTTAGATTCAGTCCATAATAAGGCATGAACATATTTTGTTCTCCTATGGCATCACTAAGGTTGAATCTAACTTCCTTCTGTGGCTAGATTCATCTCACAAAATGCCCAAAGATCTGTCGTTAATACTGTCCGAATACTCAAACTTTGGACTAATAATTTTAGATTAACATTAAAAAAAATGTAGGTTTTAGTCTTTGAAGGACATGTTTGCTGGCTCGTACAGGAGCAGCAACCAGTTTTGTTTTCCATTCTTTATTTTTCCTATTAGTAAAAATCAGTATTACTATGGTTTAGGAATAATGTAATAGTAATAGCATATCTACAGTCTTCTATATAAATTTTGTTTTCTTTTTAGTTGTAAATATGGACCGAACTATATAAAAATTTATGATTAGTTGTATTTTTCTTAATTCTGAAATGTTTATTATTATAGTAGTTATGGTCCAGACCCGCCAAGATCATCCGAGCTAGACCAGACTCGTAAACATGGCCCAATTGAGCTTGATAGTGTCTGAATTTCAGGCTATGGGGCCTGGAATGTTAGACCCGCGTTAACTGTGTTAAGCAATCTATAACCAGTCCTTTCCTCTTCTGTTGTCAATTAGCATGAGAAGTGTTTTTCATTCACGAAATCCGATGTAAATTTCTCACTACTGAACACAAATGGGTTTTCAAATCGACTATCAAAAGATAGAATCTAAAATCGAGATTTTTTATTAGACTGACCGCTCTAAATAAAAGCAACCACGACTTAATTCAGTTTTTTAGGCTTGTTCTGTCACTTAAAATTTAAGACAAAATTCCATGTTGGATCCATGAGCTGTGTATAAATACTCTTGTTTAGTATATAGGAGTAGATCATTTGGTAAAGAAATGTTGTATATGTAACCTTATAATCACAATTCAAAATTTGCCTTATTTCTTACCATATAGATGTGAGATGTTTTAGCATGTTTGTTCTTAACTGTTTTTTTTGAATCATGTCCAAATGACCTAATTAGGATGGCCTAAAGTGATACAATTTGGGACTTAAATGAGGCCACAGCCCAAAACATGTCATTTTTAGGCTATTGAACATCATTTTAGGTAATCCTTAGGTAGAATGAACACCTTTACTTTGAAACTTGACAAAAGTTGAGTATTACCTCGAATTACCTTAACCTACACTCGGGAGTGGCAACTCATGCCCCCGACCCTTAATTCTAAATAACTAATAAAATGCACGTAGCAATCACGGGTGCATTTCATGTGACGTTTTTTCCATGTGCTAAAAACAACAAGTGTACGCCATCGTAACTTGTCCAAGATAAATTCATAAACGTCCTAATTGATTTTAAAACTAAAAATGCTCCCTCAAATGGAAAGTATAAAGAATAAATGAACATCGCCTCAAATAGGCACTATGAAACCGTCATGACCATAGCCTTGACCACGTAATCTACATTCGGGCGCGACAACTCATGTCCCCGTCTTCAACTTCAAACTATAATAAAAATTACACTTTGTAATTGCGGGTGCATTTCATGTGGCATAGTTATAATGTGTCCAAAAATAAATAACTGCACACCATCGTGACTTATATTTCAAGATAAATATATAAAAGCGGCGAACAAGTGAAAAAGGTTAAAAGCACCCTAGGTTTTACAATACGTAAGTAATAAGATAATTAGGTCAAATATTAATAGTTGAGCGACCGTGCTAGAACCATGGAACCCGGGAATGCCTAACACCTTCTCCCGGGTTAACAGAATTCCTTACTCGGATTTCTGGCCGCAGACAAAAATTAAAACAGAGTCAAATTTTCCTCAGTTTGGGATCTTCAAAATAAAATTGTGTCCCGGAACATCGTCAAAACTCCGGGTGGCGACTCTGAAATAATAAATAAATCCTAAATCAGAATAAGGTCACTTTAATTGGAAAACTCCCTTATTACCCTTTCATTAATTTGGGGTAGTGGAAAAAGGAGGTGTGACAATCATATTTGGCGATTTGTTTTTACTGATTCTAACATATTTACTACATTATAAAATTTTAAACGAGGGGATCTTATTTATATATGTACGCGGAACATAGTTTAATATATTTGAACCTTGAATTTCAAGATATCAAATTTCTCCACACATTAAGTTACACTCCAACTAATTCCTTAACAGAGTAAAATCACCACAATTATGGTAAGATCCAAGACAAAATCACAAGCAAACAATTTAAATAAGTCTAATCTTCCTATACATACAGATAATACCCGGCCTTAAAACTCAAACATCATTCTCTGTAGTTTCCAAAGAAAGCATTGTATATAATTTTGTGGACAATTGTAATCTATATAAATTAAAGGATTGATTTTCCTCTGTTGCAAACTGCAGTGCACAGACGCATACAGTAGCAATTCCACTGACGCTACAATAGCGTATACGTGCACCTTCAGTGGAATTGCAGACAACACTAGTATGTTCCAAACTTCTAATTAAACTACCTCCTCTCCAAACGTTATCCTAAGTTTATGACTAACAAAACTTTTCCAAATATCCCTTTCTAACGAACCATCACTGGAAAATTCCTAAGATTCATGCATGGTCATGTAATTATTATAACCTTTTAAGAATCCACAGAAGAAGCTGTTCTTTTAAGTAAGAGTTAACCAACAGAGATGTCACCAACAGCAGTTCCAAACATAACAAGAAAGATAACACTTTGACTGATTTTTAAGACCTTAATAACTGCTAGAAACCAAAACCTAAAATAAAAATAATATGTCATGGCACTTCAAATAAAACAAAGCATTCAAACCATAGGACAAAACACAATAGAACCTCAAACAACAAAACAAGGCATCAACCAACAAATCAGAGTACCAAATATCTCCTTCAAGCATGAATCAATACTAAAAAAAAACCATAAGGGAAAAATGGACTTGAACTTGGAGCTTTTGGATTAATGAATTTTTTTTATCTATGTCTATTCTGAGATATAAAAGAGATGAAGAAGAAGAAACCCCTTTTTTTTGTACACTTTCTGCCTCGTAAAAAAAAACCTCCCTAATTCTCCAAAAAATCCTCCTATTTACTGTAACGACCCGACCAGTCGTTTTGAGTTCTAGCGTGTCATTCAGCGGGTTGAAGTGGCGAGCAGCTCCGTTTAAGGTATTATGATCCGTGGGCGTGGTCGGAATTGAATTCCAGGAAGTTTAGAATTGATTTGGAAAGAAAATTCTCATTTCAGAAGCCTTAAGATGGAGAAATCAACTAAGATTGGAATTTTGAGTAAACGATGTCCGAATCAGGATTTGAAGGTTCCAGCAGGTTCGTATGATGATTTCAGACTTGGGTGTATGTCCGGATCGGGTTTTGGATAACCCGGGAGCGTTTCAGCGTATATTGTGGAAGTTAGCATTTTAGAAGGATTTCATGAATTGGGGCTCGAAGTGCATATCAGTGAGGTTGACGTCTGTTTGTGATTCCGAATTTGGGAATAGCTCCGTATGTTGATTCTGGAATTCGGAGCGCGATCGGAAGTGAATTTGGATGACCGTAGGTCATTTTGGAGTCATTTAGCTAAAGATATAAATTTGAAGGTTTTTGGAAAATCGGTCGGAAGTGGAAGTGTTGATATCAACGTTGGAATGTGATTCCGGAAGTTGGAGCAGGTGCGCAAAATTTGAGGTCAATCGGACGTGATTTGATAGGTTTCGGCATCAGATGTAGAGGTTTGAATTTTTAAGTTCTTAAAGAATTGGATTTGAGTGTGATCCGTGATTTTGGCGTTGTTTAATGTGATTTAAGGGTTCGAGCAAGTCCGTATCATGTTTTGGGGCAGGTTGGTATAATTGGACGCGGTCCCGTGGGCCTCGGGTGGATTCCGGGTGGTTAACGAATCAAAGTTGAAGTTGGAAAAGGGCTGAAGCTGCTGTCATCTTGTGTAAACGCACCTGCGAGGATTTGGCCGCATGTGCGGCTTGGGTACCGCAGGTGCGAGAGTGGACAGGCTTGGCTGGGAACCGCAGGTGCGATGAATTTTCTGCACCTGCGAAGTCGCAAGTGCGGACAGTGGGGCGCATGTGCGATTTGGTTGAAGTTGAAGAAAATCGTAGGTGCGGAGGAAGGACCATAGGTGCGGAAATCGACCTGGGCAGAATGTTTTAAAACGAGAATTTGGGGTTCATTGTCTTCATTAGACATGGTTTACGTGACTTTGGGGGAGCCTTTCAAGGGAGATTTCACCAACCATCAAGACGTAAGTGATTCCTTCTCATTTCCAAGTTGAATACAAGATTGATGCATGATTTGATATGGGAAATTGTGGGAAAATTAGGGTTTTTTTGAAGAAAAAACCTAGAAAGTGAAAATTTGGATTTTTGGCCACGATTAAGCATGAATATTTGAGTAAATTATATATTTGAGTTAGTAAGGCTATGGGTAGAATGTATCTTCGAGAAATTTCAGATTTCGGGCACGTGGGCCCGAGGGCGTTTTTGTCATTTCTCCGAGCGGGGTTGGGAAAGTATATAATCTGAGTTTGTTGTGAGTATTAGGATGAATTTTCATTACTTTGTCATTTGTGTGGTAGTTTTCGGAGCGTTATGCGTCCGTTGGAGTCATTGGAAGGGCTTGGAAGCCGGTATTGGAATTTCGGAGCAAGGTAAGTCTCCTTTCTAACTTTATGAGGGGGAATCGTTCCCCCCTAGGTGAATTAATTCAGTATATGCTATTATCTTCGGGGGCTACGTACGCACGAGGTGACGGTAGTCCGTGCGTAGCTACTATTATGCCATGTCCGGGTAGCCTAGGACCCATTAGCATGCTTTATGTGTGTACCTGTAACCCTGCCTACGATATTAAACTGCTGATATGACCGAAATGTAATTGAATGTTTAAAAGAAAACTAGAGCTCATATTGTTAACCTTCTAAAAAGAGAATTGTTTCCGCAGTGAATATATGTGTACCTGGACTGGGTTGTATCATGGATTATTACTAAATTTTACAAAGGAGTTTCAAAAACAATGATTTCAAAACCTATATTTCATGTTTCTTTTATTAAAGATTTTATCGCTTTCCTGAGAAAAACTGTTTTCTTGATAAAATACGAATTTATTATGTGGATATGCGTAACTTTGGGTGCCTGAGTCGCTTGAGTGATTCGTGAGCAGGAAGACCCTGTATTTGTGTATATATTCATATGAGCACCTGAGTCGCATGTATGATTCGTGAGCAGGGTAGCCTTATTATGTTAACCGCGTCGCATGATCGATTCGTGAGCGGGGCAAATAGATGCATCTATGGTTCGAGCCGGTCGACCCCTTGGCAGTGCACATTTTATTATTGTTGGTCCGCTCCGTTCGACCCTCGGTATTGCCTGCGCATGATATTTGCTGCGTAGTTGCTATGATATTTGCCTGATTACTAGCCTGAAATGTTAAAATTGTCGATTGAAATGACAAAGACTTAAAGTTATTAAAACGACTTTTGGAAGAAGTTGTTCCTTCCGTTGATTTATGATTATTTGAATAAATCACCATGTTGATTGTTAATATGGCGAAGATATAATGTGTTAAATGTGAACGAAATTGAAGGATGTTTAAATCCTGTTTTATAAACTGCCTATGATAAAACCATGCTTAGTGTCACTCGTAAATATTTAAAAATTGACCATTAGTAAGTGTCTAAATTGACTTCTCGTCACTACCTCTCTGAGGTTAGGCGGGAAACTTACTGAGTACATGTTGTTTTTGTACTCATACTACACTTGCTGTGCATTTTATTGCACAGGTACTTTCATAGCAATGTGGAGGATTCGGAGACTTAGGCGAGGTGCATCATCCGGAGGCGATCCACAGTTGACAGAGTCTCCTTCAGATTGTAGTTATCCATATTTTTAAATTTCCTTGTCCAGTTGTATTTCAGACAGGCTTTGTAATGATTGTATAAATTCTTAGAAATTTCTCATGTACTTGTGACACCGGGTTCTGGGATATGTATTGGGATAATTGTTTAAGTGAAATCTTTAGATCACTTTTTTTAAATAACAGAATTTCATTTGCTATTGTATTTCAAATTTATGAAACTTTATTTATTTGATTATGAAATGCAAGGAAAGGTAAGGGTTTCCAAAATGTTAAAACACGAATGTATTTCAACTAATTAAGGATTTGGCTTGCCTGACACTGGTGTCTGGCACCATCACGACCTATGGATTTTGGGTCGTGACAACATGGTATCAGAGCGCTAGGTTCCCGTAGGTCTCACGAGTCATGAACAAGTCTAGTAGAGTCTTGCGGATCGGTACAGAGACGTCTGTACTTATCTTCGAGAGGCTACAGGACTGTTAGGAGTACGTTCATTTTAGATTCTTCATCATGCAAGTTGATTCCTTTGAGGCTTATGCCTATGTTCATTCCTACTCAATTTTACGCGTCGTGAAGCGCTTGCTATGGATCAGGAATTTGAGGAATGGAAATGGTGCTACAAATGTAATTTGAGATGCTTCCATGTGTAAATGGCCGTGGTTGTTGTTATGGCCCTGTGAAAGGGTAATGTGTTGTTTCAGCTCAGTAGCTGTGTTTTTGGGAGCCATGAGGCTGTGTTCGAGTAGTGATGATGGTTGCAATCGATTGTCGTGCGGTGTCGATATGATGATAGAACGTTTGCCCGTATGTTAGGAGAGATGAATGGTTTGAAGGGAGGTTTCCTCAGAGCGTGATTTTGAGATTTCAGTGCTTTTGTGCCGGTAGATGAGTGTCATTTTGGGTTAGGAATTGTCCGGTTGGGGTTGACAAGGCAGTAAGACTTGATGTCTTCAAGTGAGATGGGATATGCACCTGTGATGTGTAGTCGTTGTCACTGATCGAATGGAATGTGTTAAGTTTGTTGGTGCTATGGTTTCTTCGGTTTCATGGGGTCAGAGTATTGAGAAGAAGTATTGAAGAATGTGGTTTGGCAAAGAATGATCCTGGAATGAGGCTAGGCGGTGGTTCTATTTCTAGGAGGCCATGTGTAAGAAACAGAAGTCGAGCATTGGCAAAGTGGGGTAGCGGCAGAACAACTTGGAATTTGAAGATATTGTCGCAGATTTAATGGATGTCCATGAGAAACAGACAGACTAGTAAGTTGTTAAATGAAGCAGGGCGTAGGGTGGGGTATTGATGTCGCAGAGAGAGTGCATTTCAGCGTCGTTGGAAGGTGTAAGAGGGTGATTTCTACATGTGGGTTGTCTTCTGGGGATATGTTAGCAATGACGGGGTTGGCAGGTTCTGTGAAGGGTCCTAGTGGCTAGTCGGTAGGAGATAGAATGTGTGAATTATGCTAGAGAATTCGAGTAATTAGGGAGTGCTAGCAAGAGAATTTGGAAGATTTGGATGGATTGGCTGAGCAAGATCGTGTTATCAAGGAGGAAGGATCTCAGTGGGGTCTAGAGTGGTGCAAGGAGTAGCTTCGGGTTAAGTAGGGGAGTCCCACCATCTGCAGTTGGGTTGTAGGATTGTCTTCGCATAAGGTTGAGGGCTTTCAGCATGTTGGCAAGTTATTTCAGCTAAGGAAAAAGGAGTAAAATGGTAATTGTGCGTGGGATTTGATGAATATGTGCAAAAGTTAGCCCTGTCAGATCAGGGTTAGGCTTTGGAAGATTCAGAATTTATGCTTAAGGCATGGGCGAGTTGTAAGGATAGTGACTCGGTCACGTGTTTCATTGAAAAAGGTGTTCCTGTGCTAAGAGAGCCTTGGGGTTGATTGTATTCGGGGCCAGTCAGAGTGGGTGACTCTCAATAGCGGTCCTAGTGAGTTCAAAAGTTATGAATGCAGCAATTAGGGATTTCAGGCAGTAGTATGATCGAGAATCGAGCTTTTGCAGAGTAATCTCTGAGAAAAATGAGGACGGTTGGAATGTTCTATGATATGTTTTAGCATGCAGGAGAATATTGAAGGAGTGAGAGAAATAGACTCCGGGTTGAAGAAAACATTATCAGAAGGGTATGAGACGGGTTGCAGGATTTGGGAAGCATAGTCTCGTGAATCATGGTCACTCCGGATGAGTGAGGGTTGAGTTTTCTATGGGTTGAAGGAAGTTGTTATTATTCCTGAGGCAATTGATGATGATTAAAAGAAGATAGATTGATTAGCCATGGTTGAAATGGCACATTTGCGGCAGTGATCAATTACTTTGAAGTGATTTGGTTGTGCATGTGGTTTGTGTCGGTGTGTGCGGGGCTTGTCGACCGCCGTAACGGATTTTATGTTGGAGCATTTGAGTGCTATGGCCTGTCAGGTATAGGCGGACCCCGGAAGGGTTATTATGGTATAGACTACCACTTAAGATTTGCATGATTGGGTGATAATGGGAATTCACTCGTGTGATGAGATGGTTCTCTTGAATTTAGCTAAGTAAAAGATTTCTATATGATGAAGTGTTCGCCCTATTGGTGGTTTAGAATTTATTATGGAATTCCTGCGCTACCTCATGTTGGTATGTTAAGTGCAGGAAGCAGTATGTAACTGGGAGTAAGAATCAAGATTTAGGTCCGATGTTTACAAGGATGTCATGAGCTCAGAAGAGCAAGGAAAAGTGATTTGAAAGTTCGGTGTAAGCTGGTGTTATCTTCATTGTCACCTGAGATTGATATTCGGTGAAAGAGGCTTTGTACCCTGGTCATGGGTTCTTGATGTGTTTTGCGGCCTTAGTGTGGTCGGTGTTATGGATGGGCAGACTTCTTGCCTTGTGTGGAAGGTCGTAGAAGCATGACCGCGAAAAGATTTTATAAAGTGTGACATGTAGTCACTTAATGGATTTCAGATTTGGACTGAGTATGAAGAACTGCAATATTGCTTAATTGAGAATTTACTCCTGGAGGGCGTTCAGTTCAGTTGATTATGGATTATGGGGTGTTAGTCCCGGTGATGATGGTTGTTCACGTGTATTATGAGAAAAGGTGGGTTAATATGGACCCAGGTAAAAGCTAATAGCTAAGTTTGGTGCGAGCGAGGTGGCTCGATGTTGTGGATGGATTTAAATATGATTATGGGCTCCGTGTGAGCCGGGCATGTTCCTTTCAGTAGAGCACTTTTCATGGAAAGGTATTAGAACATCGGGTGTTGTTCCGTCTTCGTCAAATTTATGTGTTATTGTGATTGTGCCTTACTAGTTATGAAATGACTTGATAATTTCTTATGTGTTGAGGTCCCGCATAGCGGGGATGTTATGTGAGCAGGACAACTCTTGATATCCAGAGTATATATATATATATATATATATACTCTGGATATCAAGAGTTGTCCTGCTCACATAACATCCCCGCTATGCGGGACCTCAACACATAAGAAATTATCAAGTCATTTCATAACTAGTAAGGCACAATCACAATAACACATAAATTTGACGAAGACGGAACAACACCCGATGTTCTAATACCTTTCCATGAAAAGTGCTCTACTGAAAGGAACATGCCCGGCTCACACGGAGCCCATAATCATATTTAAATCCATCCACAACATCGAGCCACCTCGCTCGCACCAAACTTAGCTATTAGCTTTTACCTGGGTCCATATTAACCCACCTTTTCTCATAATACACGTGAACAACCATCATCACCGGGACTAACACCCCATAATCCATAATCAACTGAACTGAACGCCCTCCAGGAGTAAATTCTCAATTAAGCAATATTGCAGTTCTTCATACTCAGTCCAAATCTGAAATCCATTAAGTGACTACATGTCACACTTTATAAAATCTTTTCGCGGTCATGCTTCTACGACCTTCCACACAAGGCAAGAAGTCTGCCCATCCATAACACCGACCACACTAAGGCCGCAAAACACATCAAGAACCCATGACCAGGGTACAAAGCCTCTTTCACCGAATATCAATCTCAGGTGACAATGAAGATAACACCAGCTTACACCGAACTTTCAAATCACTTTTCCTTGCTCTTCTGAGCTCATGACATCCTTGTAAACATCGGACCTAAATCTTGATTCTTACTCCCAGTTACATACTGCTTCCTGCACTTAACATACCAACATGAGGTAGCGCAGGAATTCCATAATAAATTCTAAACCACCAATAGGGCGAACACTTCATCATATAGAAATCTTTTACTTAGCTAAATTCAAGAGAACCATCTCATCACACGAGTGAATTCCCATTATCACCCAATCATGCAAATCTTAAGTGGTAGTCTATACCATAATAACCCTTCCGGGGTCCGCCTATACCTGACAGGCCATAGCACTCAAATGCTCCAACATAAAATCCGTTACGGCGGTCGACAAGCCCCGCACACACCGACACAAACCACATGCACAACCAAATCACTTCAAAGTAATTGATCACTGCCGCAAATGTGCCATTTCAACCATGGCTAATCAATCTATCTTCTTTTAATCATCATCAATTGCCTCAGGAATAATAACAACTTCCTTCAACCCATAGAAAACTCAACCCTCACTCATCCGGAGTGACCATGATTCACGAGACTATGCTTCCCAAATCCTGCAACCCGTCTCATACCCTTCTGATAATGTTTTCTTCAACCCGGAGTCTATTTCTCTCACTCCTTCAATATTCTCCTGCATGCTAAAACATATCATAGAACATTCCAACCGTCCTCATTTTTCTCAGAGATTAC
>ML391188.1:177227-202400 GCA_005239525.1 Nicotiana knightiana
GTGCGTAGCTACTATTATGCCATGTCCGGGTAGCCTAGGACCCACTAGCATGCTTTATGTGTGTACCTGTAACCCTGCCTGCGATATTAAACTACTGATATGACCGAAACGTAATTGAATGTTTAAAAGAAAACTAGAGCTCATATTGTTAACCTTCTAAAAAGAGAATTATTTCCGTTGTGAATATATGTGTACCTGGACTGGGTTGTATCATGGAGTATTACTAAATTTGACAAAGGAGTTTCAAAAACAAAGATTTCACAACCTATATTTCATGTTTCTTTTAATAAAGATTTTACCACTTTCCCGAGAAAAACTATTTTCTTGATAAAATATGAATTTATTATGTGGATATGCGTAACTTTGGGTGCTTGAGTTGCTTGAGTGATTAACGAGCAGGAAGACCCTGTATTTGTGTATGCATTTATATGAGCACCTGAGTCGCATGTATGATTCGCGAGCAGGCTAGCCGTATTATGTTAACCGCGTCGCATGATCGATTCGCGAGCGGGGCAGATAGATGCATCTATGGTTCGAGCCGGTCGACCCCTCGACAGTGCACATTTTATTATTGTTGGACCGCTCCGTTCGACCCTCGTCATTGCCTGTGCATGATATTTGCTTCGTAGTTGCTATGATATTTGCTTGATTACTGGCCTGAAATGTTATAATTGTCGATTGAAATGACAAAGACTTAAAGTTATTAAAAAGACTTTTGGAAGAAGTTGTTCCTACCGTTGATTTATGATTATTTGATTAAATCACCATGTTGATTAATTGTTAATATGACGAATATATAAAGTGTTAAATGTGAAAGAAATTGAAGGATGTTTAAATCCTGTTTTATACAATGCCTATGATAAAACCATGCTTAGTGTCACTCGTAAATATTCCAAAATTGATCATTAGTAAGTGTCTAAATGGACATGTCGTCACTACATCTCTGAGGTTAGGCGGGCGACTTACTGTATACACATTGTTTTTGTACTCATACTACACTTGTTGTGCATTTTATTGCACAGATACCTTCATAGCAATGTGGAGGATTCGGAACTTAGGCGAGCTGCATCATCCGGAGACGATCCGTAGCTGACAGAGTCTCCTTCAGACTGTAGTTATTCATATTTTTAAATTTCCTTGTCCAGTTGTATTTCGGACAGGCTTTGTAATGATTGTATAATTCTTAGAAATTGCCCATGTACTTGTGACACCGGGTTCTGGGATATGTATTGGGATAATTGTTTAAGTGAAATCTTTAGATCACTATTTTTAAATAACAGAATTTCATTTGCTGTTATATTTCAAATTTACGAATTTGTTTTTATTTGATTATGAAATGCAAGGAAAGGTAAGGGTTTCGAAAATGTTAAAACACGAATGTATTTCAACTAATTAAGGATTTGGCTTGCCTGACAGCGGTGTCCGGCGCCATCACGACCTATGGATTTTGTGTCGTGACATTTATAGCTTCACTCGACCCTTCTCTCCTTGGATGCCAAGGAATCCGAAAAATATCCTCAAATCTCTTTGTGTAAACAATTTTTCGGACAAATGGAAGGCGTTGATTGATATCCATGGCTCCTATTAATCTAAAAATCGCCCAGCAAAGAATCTAGATGTGCAAAATCTGGAAGGCATAACTCCATATGTCTGAGTTAGTTATGCTACGTGGCAAGAGGAGAGACGAGGTAGCACGTAAGGTGAGTTGGGGGTGAACTTGCCTGAGTTCCAGACGAGTTGGGGCGAGTTGTGCGACGGTAAAGAGGCGAAGCAGGGGCAGCACCGTTTTGGTGGGTGTTTGGGAGTTAGGGTTAGGTTTGGGAAGGGGTTATAATGAAGTTTTTATATAAAGTGGGGAGAGAATTTAGGCCATTGGATGAGGAAGAATAGATGGCTGGGATTGAAAATTAAAGTGGAGCGGGCAGACGAGTCATGAAGGTGGACTGGCGGGTCAGGGGAATTGACAGGAAATGGGTGTTGGGCTAAGGGCGGATTTAGGGTTAATTTGGGGAAATCGGGCCATTGAAAATGGTTGTGGCCCAATCTGGGATTAAGCAAGCTTTCCTTTTTTTTTGCTTTCTTGATTTTTACCTTAATAAATTAAATTAAAAATCCTAAACTAAGTGCTACATCAAATTTAAAATTTGTAAAATTAAATTAATTATCTATTTCTAACATAAAAATAATTAATTAACTTAAGTCTAATGAAAGGAAATTACTAATTTGCAACTAAAAGATAAAAATGCCCAATTATTTTTGAATTTTTTGTTTAATAATGAAATTAACTTATGTAATTAAATCCTAAATTCAACTAAGACCTAAAATGCTATGCATGAAATATTTTAGACGCTTTTTGGTTTTTTTTCTATGATTTTATAATATTAAATATGCAACTAAATAAAAGCAACAATTAATAAGAAATTCCTAAAAATTGTAAGAAAATTAAAATAATTAGAAAAACCTATTTTGAATTTGTAGGAGTATTTTCCGTCGGGCAAAAATCACGTGCTCACAGCTGACCCTCTTTGCTCGAAAACACGAAGAGTTTTCGGGCAAAGATAAATTGAGCGAATATGAGCGATTTTTGCCCGTTCGGATACTCCATGGGAAGCATTTTGAAAAAGTCTGACCGAACCTTGCTTCTGACGTTGCCTACATTTCCATGGCTATAAAGGAATCATGTCAGTATAGTTCTCGAGAATGATGGAAGGATGAGTTGGAAAGTCGAGTGAGGTACCGTTCGAGGCTCCAGTTCGTGGTCCTGTTGTTACATCAAAATGAAAAGAAAACTAAGCAAGCCTATCAGCTATGAATTACAAGACTCCTATCTATAGGTCTTCAAAACTTGATATTGAATCTTCTATAATTCTATTGTGCATCTCAAACTGTCGACTCGTGTTCTTGGGCGAGCTTCCGCTACCTCTAACTCGAACTTGAAATAAATTCCCCTGTTCTGTAGGTGTGCACCTGATGCTGACTTAAAACATGAAATAAATTCCCTCGTTCTCTAGGTGGGCGCCTGATTCTGTCTTAAAACTTGAAATAAATTCCCTTGTTCTCCAAGTGGGTGCCTGATGTTGACTTAAAACTTGAAATAAATTCCCTCGTTCTCCAGGTGGGCGCCTGATGATGTCCTAAAACTTGAAATAAATTCCCTTGTTCTCTAGGTGGCGCCTGATGCTGTCATAAAACTTGAAATAAATTCCCTCATTCTCCAGGTGGGAGCCTGGTGCTGACTTAAAATGTGAAATAAATTCCCTTGTTCTCCAGGTGGGTGCCTGATGCTGTCTTAAAACTTGAAATAAACTCCCTTGTTCTCCAGGTGGGCGCCTGATGTTGACTTAAAACATGAAATAAATTCCCTCGTTCTCCGTGTGGGCGCCTGATGCTGTCTTAAAACATGAAATAAATTCCCTCGTTCTCTAGGTGGGCACCTGACGCTGTCTTAAAACTTGAAATAAATTCCCTCATTCTCCATGTGGTCGATTGATGCTGACTTAAAACTTGAAATAAATTCCCTCGTTCTCCAGGTGGGAGCCTGATTCTGTCTTAAAACTTGAAATAAATTCCCTCGTTCTCCAGGTGGGCGCCTGATGCTATCTTAAAACTTGAAATAAACTCCCTCATTCTCCAGGTGGGCACCTGATGTTGTTTTAAAACATGAAATTAATTCCCTCGTTTATCACGTGGGCGCCTGATGTTGTCTTTAAACTTGAAATAAATTCCCTCGTTCTCCAGGTGGGTGCTTAATGTTGACTTAAAACTTGAAATAGATTCCCTCGTTCTCCAGGTGGGCGCCTGATGTCAACTTGAGTTTGAAATAAGTTCCCTCGTTCTTCAGGTGGTGCCTGACAATTACTTGCACTTGAAATAAATTCCCTCGTTCTCCAGGTGGGCGCCTGATGTCAACTTGAGTTTGAAATAAGTTCCCTCGTTCTTCAGGTGGTGCCTGACAATTACTTGCACTTGAAATAAATTCCCTCGTTCTCCAGGTGGGCGCCTACAATCACAACAACATAGACAAAACAGAAAAAAAAATATCTGCCCCAATGTCACGACCCCAAAACTACCCTGGCCGTGATGGCGCCTATCGTGATACTAGGCCAGCCAAATCAATTTCCAAAAACATAAATAAATTTTAATTTATATCATTTCTAAACCGATAATTTATAAAAGTTTCATTTAGGCATTTTTAGACTGATACAACCCATAATCCCGGAGTTACTGGTCACGAGCATTTAAAGAAAATGTACAAGTCTGACACGGTATCTCTAATACAAGATAAGTCTAGGAGATGCAACTACTACAAAAGTAAGAAGGAGAAATCAGGGTTGCGGACGCGTGCAGCTAACTCGCAAAATATCCGAGAGTCCCTGGGACAGGTAAATAGCTCACTCCGCTCGAGCACATGGATCTGCACACAAGGTGCATGGAGTAATGTGAGTACGCCAAATCAGTATTAATGAGAGTAAATAAATTCTGAGAAATACGAAACATATAAAAACAGGTCATCAATCCACAATAATTATTGTTCTTCTTTTAAAATCGTAGATACGATAATTCATACCGCTTAAAGTTGATTTCAGTAAAAATCCTTTGAAATTGTACTTTTCAACAGTTTCCATAGAAATTCAAGAAGAATTTAGTGTAAAAATGACAGAAATCATAAATAGCCTCTCGGGCCAAAATCATATTTCATAAACTGCCCCTCGAGCATAGCATCACTCAAAATCAGTTACTCAACATGCTTCACAATCACTCGGAATCAGCCCATCGGGCACCCTCATAGTTACTCATGCTTCCCAATCACTCGTCACTCGACAGTCGCACTCAGTAGGTACCTGCGCTCACTGAGGGTGTATAGACTCCGGAGGGGCTCCTACAGCCCAAGCGCTATACCAAGCCATCTTGTGGCATAGTCACTCAGGCTCTCGGCCTCTCATATGTCATAAAAAGTGTAACATGCTGTGGCGTGCAACCCGATCCCATAATATCCTCTCAACATAGGCCCTCAGCCTAATTCAATCAGAAACCTCTCAAAAGCCGCTCGGGGTATAAGTGAAAATAGGGAACTCGTCCCAAAACATCTTTCATATGCATCAAAGTGGAGTAATGAAATTCAATTAAATAGTAATCAGGTAAAATCATGACTGAGTGTAACTTTCAAATCAAAACAGTGAGGAAATAGTAGTAAAAAATCCCCCAAGGGGTCCAAACACTTGGCGCGAGGCCCAAATACGGCATTCAGCCCAAAACATAGTAATATTCCTTTAAACATAAAGTATCATATGATTTGAAATCAAATACGCAACTTATCAATTGCTACAGGACGGACCAAGTCACAATCCCCCAACGGTGTACGCCACACACTCATAATCTAGCATGTGCGCCACTCCAAAATAGTGATACAATACAAAGTCCGGGGTTTCATACCCTCAGGACAAGATTTACAATCATTACTTACCTCAAACCGGATGAAAATCTACTCCATGATGCCCTTGCCACTCGACTCAGCCTCAACACGCCTCGAATCTATTGAAAAATAGATACGTATCATCAAAATATGCCGAAGGAACAAATCCCACTCAAAAATAATCAATTTACATCAAAAAATCCTAAAATTGGCCAAACCCGACCCTTGGGCCCACAACTCGGATACCGATAAAAATCACAACACTAGAACCCTTATCCTCTCACGAGTCTACACATACCAAAATCATCAAAATCAGACTCAAATGGCCCCTCAAATCCCCAATTTATACTCTCCAATTTCAAGCCCAAAACCCCCATCTTTAACCACTAATTCCCACAAATTTCATGTTTAATCAGTCAAATATCACCATAGAAATGAGTTTTAGGTCCAAGAATCTTAGCTCCACGAAATTCCCTTTAATTCTCTCTTCAAATTGCTCCCACAAGCTCCAACCCGCATGAAAAATTGATGAAATAAGCAAAAAATTTGCAAAGGCATCTATTTATATGACCTGCCCAGCGATTGCCGCATCTGCAGCCTCTTTATCGCACCTGCGGCTCCCATTAAATTTCCCTTTTTCCACACCTGCGTCCAAACAACCGCACATGTGGGCTCCCAGGTGCGGTAACATCTCTGCATCTGCGATGAACCTCAACTAGCCCAAACGTCGCACCTGCGACGACTAATCCGCACCTGCGGTGACCGCACCTGCGGCCACCGGTCCGCATCTGCAGAATCACAGAACAGAATCACACCAGCACACTCTAATGCCAAAAACACATCAGTCAACCGTCCGAACTCATCCCGAGGCCCTCGGGACCTCAACCAATGGCACCCACAAGTCATATATGATCACCCGAAATTAGTCAAACCCTCGGAATACCCAAAACAACATCAAAACACCAAATAAATCCATAATTCAAGCCTAAGGATTTCTACACTTCCGAAATTCGCCAACGATGCCGAAACCACTCAAACCACGTCCGAATAACCTGAAATTTTGCACACACATCCCAAATGACAATACGAACCTATCCCAACTTCTGGAATTCCATTCCGACCCCGATAACTAATTTTCCAGTGTCGACCGGAAATCACCAAATCCATTATCGCCAATTCAAGCCTAAATCTACTCTAGACCTCCGAATGACATTCCGAACACACTTCTAAGTTCCAAATCACCTAATGAAGCTATCCGAGCCACACAAAACCACATTCCGAGATCATTTTCCTATAAGTCAACTTCTGGTTGACTTTTCCAAATAAATCCCCAACTTAAGAGACTAAGTGTCTCATTCCTCTCCACAACCACTCCAAACTCGAACCAATCAACCCAACGCAACATAAAAGAGCTGAACCATGAAAGCATGAAGCAGAAATGAGGAAACGAGGCTAAACTCTCGTAACGACTGGTCGGGTTGTTACATTCTCCCGCTCGGCCCCGCGTATCCTGCTCGGTCTCCCAGGTGGCCTCCTCTACCGGATTCCCTCTCCACTGCACCTTCCCTGAAGCTATATCCTTAGACATCAACCTTCTGATCTGACGACCCAAAATGGATATTGGCTCTACCTCATAGGACATATCACCCTTTAGATGTACCGTGCTGAAGTCCAAAACATGAGACGGGTCACGAATATACTTCCGAAGCATGGAAACATGAAATACCGGATGCTCGCTCGACAAGCTACGTTGCAAGGAAATTCTATAAGACACCTCTCTAACCCTCTGAAGCACCTCAAAAGGCCAAATAAACCGGGCTCAACTTTCCCCTTTTCCCAAATTGCATAACACCCTTCATGGGTGACACCTTCCGGTCCGCATAACTCTTCTGTCTCAGTTGCCCCGTGTGAAGCCACTCCTGAATCAACTTCACCTTATCTAAAGCATCCTGTATCAAATCCGTACCCAAGAGCCTGGTCTCACCCGGCTCAAACCAACCAACCAAAGATCTACACCTCCTCCTATACAAAGCCTCATATGGAGCCATCTGAATACTCGACCGATAACTATTATTATATGCAAACTCCGCGAGTGGCAGAAATTAGTCCCATGAACCCCCAAAGTCAATAATACAAGCGCGCAACATGTCCTCTACTATCTGAATAGTGCGCTCGGACTACTAGTCTATCTGAGGATGAAAAGTTGTGCTCAAATCAACCTGAGTACCCAACTCCATCTGCACGGCCCTCCAAAACTGCGATGTGAACTGGGTACCTCTATCAGAAATGATGGAAACCGGAACACCATGCAATCGAACAGTCTCCCGGATATAATTCTCCGCTAATCACTCTGAAGAATAAGTAGTACCAACAGGAATAAAGTGAGTGGAATTGGCCAGCCGATCCACAATAACCCATATAGCATTGAATCTCCTCGAAGTTCGTGGGAGACCGACTACAAAGTCCATGGTGATCCGTTCCCACTTCTACTCAGGAATAACCAACCTCTGATGCAATCCACTAGGTCTCTGGTGCTCATACTTGACCTACTGGCAGTAAGGACGCCGAGCTACAAATCTAACAATATCCTTTTTCATCCACCTCCACCAATAATCCTGCCTCAGATGCTGATACATCTTCGCGGCACCCGGATGGATGGAATACCGCGAGCTATGGGCCTCCTCAAGAATCAACTCCCGAAGCCCATCTACATTAGGCACATATATTCGACCCTGGATCCTCATAACACCATCATCACCAATAACTACATCCCTAGCATCACCTCGCCGGACTCTATCCTGAAGAACGAGCAAGTGTGGGTCATCATACTGGTGCTCTCTGATGCGGTCATAAAGAGAAGACCTGGGGATACACAAGCTAATACCCCACGGGCTCTGATAAGCCCAACCTCACAAACTGGCCCGCTAAGGCCTGAACATCAAGTGTTAATGGTCTCTCTACTGCTGGAAGGTATGCTAGACTCCCCAAACTCTCGGCTCTACGACTCAAGGCATCGGCCACTACGTTGGCCTTCCCCGGATGCTATAGAATCGTGATATCATAGTCCTTGAGAATCTCCAACCATCTCCTGTGACGCAAATTCAAATCCTTCTGCTTAAACAAATGTTGCAGGCTACGGTGATCAGTAAAAACCTCACAATGAACCCCATACAAATAATGACGTCAAATCTTCAAGGCGTGAACAATGGGTGCTAGCTCGAGATCACGCACCAGATAATTCTTCTCATGAGTCTTGAACTGGCGCACGGCGTAGGCAATCACCCTACCCTCCTGCATCAAAACACAACCAATGCCTATCCTCGAGGCATCACAATACACGGTATAAGAACCTGAAGCTGATGGCAATACTAACACTGAAGCTGAGGTCAAAGCCGTCTTGAGCTTCTGGAAGCTCTCCTCACACTCGTAGGACCGCCTGAACGGAACACCCTTCTGAGTCAGTTTGGTCAAGGGTGAAGCAATAGAATAAAACCCCTCCACAAGGTGACGATAATATCCCGCCAAACCAAGGAAGCTCCTAATCTCTATAGCTGAGGACGGTCTGGGCCAACTCTGCACTGCCTCTATCTTCTTTGGATCAACCTGGATACGCTTTCTAGACACCACATGCCCCAAGAAAGCTACTGAACCAAGCCAAAACTCACACTTGGAGAACTTTGCATAAAGCTTATCCTCCCTCAATCTCTGCAATACGACCCTCAAATGCTGAGCATGCTCCTCCTGGCTACGAGACTACACCAGCTCCCTAAAGCTGGTCAATCTTAGAGAACACCCTAGCTCCCTGAAGCTGGTCAAACAAACCATCAATAGGAGGCAAAGGATACTTATTCTTGACTGTAACCTTGTTAAGCTGCCTGTAGTCAATACACATTCTCATGGAACCATGCTTCTTCTTCACAAACAACACCGGTGCACCTCAAGGTGACACACTAGGCCGAATGCACCCCTTATCTAGGAGTTCCTGAAGCTTCTCTTTCAATTCCTTCAACTCCGCTGGTGCCATACGATATGGTTGAATAGAAATAGGCTGAGTGCCCGGCACCAGCTCAATGCCAAAATAAATATCCTTGTCGGGCGGCATGCCCGACAGATCTGCAGGAAATACGTCCGGATAATCACGGACTACGGGAACAGAATCAATAGTAGGAATCTCAGCATTGATATCCCTCACAAAATCCAAATAAGACAAACATCCTTTCTCTACCATACACTGAGCCTTCAGGTATGAAATCACCCTACTAGGCACATAATCAATAGAACCTCTTCACTGGACTCTCAAACATCCCAACATTGCTAAGGTTACGACCTTAGCGTGACATATAGAACAGCGTGACACGGAGATAGACAATCTATACCCAATATCACATCGAAGTCAACCATGCTAAGCAATAGCATATCCACTCGGGTCTCCAGACCCCGAATAGATATCACACACGACCAATACACTCGGTCCAAAACAATAGTATCTCCCACCGGAGTCGACACATGAAAATATGTAACTAAGGACTCACGGGGCATATCCAGAAAATGAGCAAAATATGATGAAACATAGGAAACGTGGAACCGGGATCAAATAAGATCGAAGCATCTTAGTGACAAACTGAAACAATACCTATAATCACTGTATTTGAGGCCATAGCATCTGGTCTGGCTAGAAGTGCATAAAAATTGGCCTGACCTCAACCTGATCGACCTCCCCCTCTAGGGTAGCCTCTGGCTGCCTGACCCCCACCCTTAGCTGGCGGGGTGGGTGGTGAAGTAATTGGGGCTGAAGTCGAGGGCTGGCCCCTCTGCTGAGGCGGGCCAACATGAAGACGAGGACACTGCCTCCACACGTGCCCAAATTCTCCACACTCAAAACAACTCCCCGGTGGTGGAGATGGGGACTGAAGGGAACCCCTAGCACCAGGATAATCTCTAGAAGAATCAGGCATAGATGAATCCTAAATCTAAGGTGCTCGAGATGAACTCTGGGCTGGAAGAGCATTGAATGATGGGTGCCCCTGATGAGAACTGTGAGTACCACGACCAGCGGATCCACCACGATAACCTGAGCAACCTGGCTGAGCCTGCCTGAATGAACGACCTCTGCCGTGCTAGAGCTGTCCCTCGATAGAACAACACCAAAACTACCAGATCCTCGGGGCCTCTTGGCCTCCCTCTCATATCGCTCCTGGCGACAAACCGACCCAATCTCTCCGGTAATATCAATAACTTTCTCAAAAGTAGCACCTGATACCCTCTCTCTGGTCATAATAATACGAAGCTGATATGCGAGGCCATCCATGAATCTCCTGATCCTATCTCTCTCTGTAGGGACCAACCAAATAGCATGACAGGAAAGCTCTAAAAACCTCATCTCGTACTACGACACTGTCATATCACCCTGACGCAGCTGCTCAAACTGCCTACACAGCTCCTCTCTGTGGGACTATGGAAAATACTTCTTTAAGAAGAGATTGGAAAACTGCTGCCAAGTAAGGGGCACTGCACCAACGGCCCTATGCCTATCATAAACCTCCCACCAGGTAAATGCAGCTCCTAAGAACTAGAAGGTAGTAAACGAGACCCCACTGGTCTCCAATATCCCTGCTATACGAAGCATCCTCTGACACTTGTCTAGGAAACCCTCGCCATCCTCGCCTCAACACCGCTAAAAGTCGGAGGCCGAAGTATCTTAAATCTCTCCAACCTGCGTTGCTCGTCGTTAGCCATAGATGGAACCAAAAAATCCTAGGCTGGTGCAACCGACTGATCTGGAACTGCCTCCGATGTCTAAAGCTCCTGAATAACCTGGTTAGGTGTACGGGCAGCTGGAGTCTGAGTGACTCCCCCGGCCTGAGAAGTAGCGGCTGAAGTAGAAACAACAACCGCCTGAGCAAGACTGGTGCATGTGGTCAGAATCTGGGCCAAGGTCTCTTGAAGACCCATAATAACAATAGGCACATCTAGTGCTTGAGTTGGTCCCACTGGAAAATCTGCGGCTGGGACTTGGTTTGGAACAACATGCTGGTCTATGGGCACTGCCCCGACAGTTGCGGGGGCTGCACCTCTACCCCTACTATGGCCTCGACCCCTCATGGGTCCCACTGGTGGCTGATCGCCATCCCCTATAGTGCGAGTCCTCACCATCTGTGCGAGAATAAAACAATAGAAGTTTAGTTGCCAGAATCAATAGATTCGCACGACCAGAATTCAAGAAATGCGAGATTTTTCTGAGGGTCCTTCAACCTCTCCAAGACAAGTACAGATGTCTCTGTACCGATTCGCAAGACTCTACTGAACCTTCTCATGACCGGTGAGTCTTATGTTATCCTAGGCTTTGGTACAAACATGTCACGACCCCAAAACTACCCTGGACGTGATGGCGCCTATCGTGATACAAGGCCAGCCAAATCAATTTCCAAAAACATAAAGAACTTTTCATTTATATCATTTCTAAACTGATAATTTATAAAAGTTTCATTTAGGCATTTTTAGACATGACTAAGATATGCTAAATAACATATACAACCCAAAATCCTGAGTCACTGGTCACAAGCATCTAAAGAAAATTTACAAGTCTGACATAGTATCTCTAATGCAAGATAAGTCTTAGAGATGTAACTACTACAATAGTAAGAAGGAGAAAGTTGGGTTGCGAACGCGTGCAGCTACCTCGCAAAATATCCGAGAGTCCCTGGGACAGGTAAACAGCTCACTCTGCTCGAGCACCTGGATCTGCACATAAGGTGTAGAGAGTAATGTGCGTATGCCAACTCAGTAACAATGAGAGTAAATAAAGTATGATAAATACAAAACACATAAAAACAAGTCATCAATCCACAACAATTACAGTTCTTCTTTTAAAATCGTAGATACGACAATTCATAACGCTTAAAGACGATTTCAGTAAAAATCCTTTGAAATTGTAATTTTCAATAGTTTCCATAGAAATTCAAGAATAATTTAGTGTAAAAATGATAGAAATCATCAATAGCCTCTCGGGCCAAAAACATCTTTCATATGCATTAAAGTGGAGTAATGAAACGCAATTAAACAGTAATCAAGTAAAATCATGACTCAGTGTAACTTTCAAATCAAAACAGTGAGGAAATAGTAGTAAAAAGCCCCTAAGGGGTCCAAACACTTGGCGCGAGGCCCAAATACGACATTCAGCCCAAAAAAAAATTAATATTCATTTAAACATAAAGTATTATATGATTTGAATTCAAATACGCAACTTATCAGTTGCTATAGGATGGACCAAGTCACAATCCCCCAATGGTTTACGCCACACACTCATCATTTAGCATGTGCGCCACTCCAAAATAGTGATACAATGCGAAGTCTGGGGTTTCATACCCTCAGGACAAGATTTACAATCATTACTTTCCTCAAACCGGATGAAAATCTACTCCACGATGCTCTTGGCACTCGACGCGCCTCAACACGCCTCGAATCTATTCAAAAACATATTCATATCATCAAAATATGCCGAAGGAACAAAGCCCACTTGAAAATAATCAATTTACATCAAAAATCCCGAAATTGGCCAAACCCGACCCCCGGGCCCACGACTCGATTTCGATAAAAATCACAACACTAGAACCCTTATCCTCTCAGGAGTATATACATACCAAAATCATCAAAATCAGACCTCAAATGTCCCCTCAAATCCACAATTTAAAATCTCCAATTTCAAGCCCTAAACCCACAACTTTAACCACTAATTCCCATAAATTTCATGTATAATCAGTCAAATATCACCATAGAAATGAGTTTTAGGTCCAAGAATCTTACCTCCACGAAATTCCCTTGAATTCTCTCTTCAAATTGCTCCCACAAGCTCTAACCCGCATGAAAAACCGATGAAATAAGCCAAAAATTCACAAAGGCATCTATTTATATGACCTGCCCAGCGATTGCTGCATCTGCGACCTCTTTATCGCACCTACGGACCCGCACATGCGGTCCCAGGTGCGCATCTGCGGCTCCCATTAATTTTCCCTTGTTCCACACCTAGCCCCAAACATCCGCACATGCGGGCACGCCGGTGCGGTAACATCTTCGCATCTGCGATGAACCTCAACCAGCCCAAATTCGGCACCTGCGATGACTAATCCGCACCTGCGGCCACCCGTCCACATATTTGGAATCACAAAACAGAATGACACCAGCACACTCTAATGCCAAAAACTCATCCGTCAACCATCGGAACTCATCTTGAGGCCCTCGGTACCTCAACCAATGGCAGCCACAAGTCATATATGATCACCCGAACTTAGTCGAACCCTCGGATCACCCAAAACAACATCAAAACACCAAATAAATCCATAATTCAAGCCTAAGAATTTCTAGACTTTCGAAATTCACCAACGATGCAGAAACTAATCACCTAATGAAGCTATCTGAGCCACAAAAAACCACATTCCGGGATTATTTTCCTACAAGTCAACTTTCGATTGACTTTTCCAACTAAATCACCGACTTGAGAGACTAAGTGTCTTATTCCTCTTCACAACCACTCCAAACCCGAATCAATCAACCCAATGTAACATAAAAGAGTTGAACCATACAAGAATGAAGCATAAATGGGGGAAATAGGGCTAAACTCTCGGAACAACCGGCCGGGTCGTTACACCGAGTTTCACCAGGAAAATTTATGAGTGTTAGTTCGAAATATACGATCAACCAATATTTATCGAATTTGAAAAAGAGTCAGAAGAAATGGTTCGAGCCTCTTATTTTGATTTCTCGAACCGAGAGATCCATGAATAGGGAGCTTCTTAGTCTTATATGATAGCTCACCATTCAAGTAAGTCACTTTACCCGGCGCTTACTGTCTTCTTTCTAGCCTAATTGGTAGCAAATGCCTACAGTTAAAAACCACCGACATGTCAAGATCCAAATTCGAATTCAAATGTTCGTTGTTCAATATCTCGGCTGCTCAAGATGTTTAACTAGTTGCTCCTCCGACCCGGAATGGATTCTAGGGGAAGGGCAGAGCCTCACCGAATAAAAATTTGATTGACCATTTGAAGAAGACCGGACTAAAAGAGATCTCACTTTCGACGATTGAACTTGACTTTTATATCCAGATTGGAACTTCCACTGTGTTTCAGCCCCGAGCAGCCATCCGAGAAGCCGATTCACCACTTTAAGAAAGCATTTTCGAACTAATGCCACATCTTCTACTTCGACAAGGCAGGTGCCATGCCATGATGAATATGTACCCGGGCCCTGTACACACCGCCCGTCACACCTCTGAGGTTTGAATAGTCATCTCTTTGAAAGAGAGTAAAATTCAATAATAAGAGTCTCATCTTCTCGCTTAAGAATCTGCGATTCCTCCGAAGTGAAGTTGTTGGGGGGAAGAGAAGATAATTATTTCAATATTGAACCTTGGACATATAAGAGTTCCGAATCGAATCTCTTTAGAAAGAAGATCTTTTATCTCATGGTAGCCTGCT
The DNA here is from genome assembly GCA_005239525.1 of Nicotiana knightiana. Taxonomy (NCBI): domain Eukaryota; kingdom Viridiplantae; phylum Streptophyta; class Magnoliopsida; order Solanales; family Solanaceae; genus Nicotiana; species Nicotiana knightiana. Next base: position 192,114 of record ML391188.1, read on the forward strand.
CCAGTCCCCTTACGAAAGGTGAGTGGAGGAAGCTGTGAAGCTTCTAACTCTAATTACCAACTCGAGACTATATTAGTAAAAAGCGAGGAATGGTGAAGAAAGATAGATGGAGGTATCCGCAACACTCTGACGTTTTTCCTTGGCTTATCGAACCAGCGTATGCCCATTCCTCCTTTGATGACTCCCAGTAGACCAAATATGAAATGGTACCATAGGCACTTTTTTGGTGGGAATGAAAAGGAGGTACCCCTATCACAACAAGTCAAGTTCAGTTGGCGGAAACGACCCCCTAACCTAGGTTGGGGCGAAAACTCCAAAATCCAAAACGTTAAATCCCATTTTCCAGGAGGGTCCTGAAAATTTAAAATCAAATCACATTATCCAGAAGGGACCTGAAAACATAAAATTAAATCCCATTATCCACGAGGGTCATGGAACTTAAAATCAAAACCCATTATCTACGAGGGTCCTGAAACTTAAAATTAAGTCCCATTATCCAGGAAGGTCCTGAAACTTAAAATTAAATCCCATTATCCAGGAGGGTCCTTAAACTTAAGATTAAATCCCATTATCCAGGAGGGTCCTGAAAACTAAAACTGAACTTTCTGGAACATGTTTTCCTCATGGAGTATCCCTACTCAGCAATTAAAATTTCTTGCCCCTGTTTCACTCAAAGAAAATTTTTTCAGTTTAAAAATGTGGTGGTTAGTTTGTGGCATCCTTGATGAAGGTATATGCTTTTGCCTCTACCATGCTTCATTATGATTAGCTGCTTCAGCTAACAAAGAATCGTTTGATGTTTTGACCGAACCTTGACCACAGAAACCCTCTGAATCTGAATCCTTACACTCAACTTTTTATATGGCCTCTTTATTCAGACAATTGTTGGACCTCTGTATTTCTTTGAATTGTTTAATCACCCTATTACCCAAACTTCAGTTATCACCTTATTTCTTATTCTGAATCATGTTACTTGTGATGTTATTTGGCCGAACTTTGCCTTGTGCAATAAAAAACCTAGTAATACGCTTTGAAATCCTTTATTGCTTGCTTAAAAGAGACTCACTTGACATGGACTTAGAAAAAATAAACCCAAAAGAAACGAAGCGAAGTGACTTCATGAATTAGGAATAAAGACAAAAGTTTTTTGAACAAAGATGACTATTTGGAGAAGAGTGGAGAAGAGACTTATCTGAGTGAAGCAACTGGCTCCAATGATCATGATATGCACTTTGGATTGATCAACCTATCCCATCCAACCAATCATATTTCAGCTCATGCCACGTCTTCATACCTCAAGATTGAGACTTTCACAATCCAAACCCTCTGTAAAGTCATGAACCTCATTCGGCTCGTAGTTTCCCGAAGGGTTTTCACCAGCAAACCTCTCTCATTTGTTCATCTCTCAGCTCACCATCGCCTTACAGTGCCCGCGAGGGTTTTCACCCACAAGACTCTCTCATTTCAAATTTTCTCAACTCACTGTCGCCCTATGGCGCCCGTGAGGGTTTTCACCAAACATGGTTTTGCTTAAGTTGCTTTTTTTTTCTTTTTCTTCTTTTCTTTTTCTTTTTTTTTCTTTGTTTTTTTTTCTTTATTATTTACTAATTTTAACTTTGATTCCAAAAGAGAGACACGGAAAAAAAAAAGGCTAAAAAAGGGTAACAAAGGATAAAATTGTTTGGATAACAGAACAAAATACCTTCATCATTCTAATCTTTGAAACAATGCCAAATACAAAAACCATAATTGAAGACAAATAGAGAAACCATAAATAGTATCTCTTGACTGCATCATAATTGATAGCCATATCTACACGTTTGCCTTCTATATATGTCAAATACAAAGCCCCATTGGGAAACACTCTAGTGACAATGAACGACCCCTGCCAGTTCGGTGCGAACTTGCCTTTAGCTTCAGCCTGATGTGGAAGGATGCGTTTCAATACTAGCTGGCCCGCTTCAAATTTCCAGGGACGCACCTTCTTGTTGTATGCTCTTGACATTGTCTTATAATACAATTTACCATGACCATGTAGGTCTTATCCGAATGGTGTAACATTGACGCCAAGGTAGTCCAAGCATCCGCAATCTCATTATGAATCCTAGGATATGCATGAATTCTACTGACCTGAAACTTTGACAAAGATCATGCAGGCATTGTTGGTACGGTATAAGCTTTAAATCCCAAGTCTCCCATTCTCCCTGAATCTAATGAACTAGAATCCGAGTCTCCCAAAACCAGTATCTCTTGGACTCCCATATCTACAGCTAACCTTAAACCCAGAATGCATGCTTCGTACTCGGCCATATTATAGGTATAATAAAATCGAAGTTGGGTTGTCACATGATAGTGATTCCCTGTTTCAAAAATGAGTACAACCCCTATTCCGACACCTTTAATGTTAAAAGCTCGATCAAAGAAGAGTTTCCAACCTGGCTTCTCCTCTTGGTCAGCCTCGTCAACATACATTACTTCTTCATCAGGGAAATAAATCATCGGATTCTCGGCCAAGTGATCGGCCAAGGCTTGGGATTTCATCGCAGTCCGGGTCACATAGATGATATCAAATTATGTGAGTAAAATTTTCCACTTTTCAAGTCTTCCCGTGGGCATAGGCTTCTGAAAGATATACTTTAGAGGATCCATGCGAGAAATGAGGTAAGTAGTGTAGGATGACAAATAATGCTTCAACTTTTGTGCTACCCAAGTCAGGGCACAACATGTCCTTTCAACAAAAGGTATACTTAACCTCATAAGGAGTGAACTTTTTGCTGAGATAATAAATGGCTTGTTCATTCCTGCCTGTGATGTCATGTTGGCCTAGTACACGACCAAAAGAATGATCAAGGACCGTCAAATAGAGAATTAATGGTCTCCCAGGCTCCGGCGGGACCAGTACAGGTGGGCTATACATGTACCTCTTGATCTTATCAAATGCTTCCTGACAGTCGTCAGTCCACTTAACTGCATCATTCTTCTTCAGCAACCTAAAAATGGGCTCACAAGTCGTTGTGAGTTGAGCAATAAACATGCTGATGTAGTTTAACCTCCCAAGAAGACTCATCACCTCAGTTTTGTTCTTCGGCGGTGGTAATTTTTGGATGACTTTGATCTTTGATGGGTCCAACTCAATACCAAGTCGACTGACAATGAATCCCAACATTTTCTCGGACGGGGCACCAAATGCACATTTTTTCCGGATTGAGCTTGAGGTTGTACCTGCGGAGCCTTTGGAAAAACTTTCTCAAGTCTCCAACATGGTCAGACTGATTCTTTGAATTTATGATCAAATCATCTACATAAACCTCAATTTCTTTGTGTATCATGTCATGAAATATGGTAGTCATTTCTCTTATATAAGTTTCCCCTACATTCTTCAAACCAAATAGCATTACCCGGTAGCAATATGTCCCCCATGGCGTGATGAATGTTGTATTTTCTACATCTTCCTCGTTCATCAAGCTCTGGTGATATCCCGCATAGCAATCCACAAAATACCCGATCTCATGCTTGGCACAATTGTCGATCAGAATGTGGATGTTCGGCAAAGGAAAGTTATCCTTTGGATTCGCCTTGTTGAGATGACGATAATCAACACACACCCTGGTCTTACCATCCTTCTTTGGTACTGGTACCACATTAGCTAACCAAGTGGGATATCGAGTGACCCGAATGACCTTTGCATCAAGCTACTTTATGATTTCTTCTTTGATCTTCACACTCATGTCAGTTTTGAACTTCCTTAACTTATACTTGACATGAGGAAACGCCGGATCAGTTGGCAGTTTATGAACTACCAAATCAGTGCTCAAACCCAGCATGTCATCATATGACCATGAGAAGACATCTTTATATTCGAACAGAGCTTTGATTATCTCTTCCTTGATTTGTGGTTCCAGATGCACACTTATCTTAGTTTGCTTGATATTATCCTGATTTCCTAAATTGATTGCTTCAATTTCATTCAAATTAGGCTTGGGTATTTCTTCAAAGTGACTTAGTTCTCTACTGATTTCCTCAAATGCTGATTCTCCATCATATTCTATTTCATCATCACTCTCAACTTCTTGGATTATTATTTCAGAATTATATTGGCTTTTAAGACTTGGCTGAGAATTCCTCATGCATGTCATGTCATTGAAACTAGCACAAAAAGAACTGGATAAAGGAAGGAAAAAAACAAAATGAAATGCAATCAGAAATAATTGAAAAACTGGAAATTGTATTTCATTAATCATAAAAGGATAGAAGGGTTTGTACATAAAAAAACAAGCAAAGATAAAAATATGGATTACAACCCTGGAATAACCCAGATAACAGAAAGGAAAAAAAGCAAAGTACCAAAACTCCTTCCGGGTAGGGAGAAGAGCAGCTTTCCAATTGCTAAGCTTTACATTTGGCCAAACAAGATGCACATCGGCGTTACTGGAACCTTCCCCGATTTCTACCATATTAACCTTATTAAATAGACTCATAAACCTCCTGATAAACTCTTCATCAAAGTCAACCACATGTTTTGGGACTGCTGATATTAGGCGCTTCACGACCCCTGGCTTGACAAAGGACCTGGAGATGTGTGGAACCGACTTAGGTAGCGACCATGCCTTCCTTTTCAATCTTTTAGCCCTATTCACATCCTCCCCTGTGGGCATGAATCCCAGACCGAACGTACCAATACTTTCACGCAGACACACTGGATGCACGATACCTTGTGGAGACGAACCCAGAACTTTGCTCGGCACAAAACCTTTCTTTAGCATATCATTTGCCACCATTACGAATGCGGAGGGTAACTTTGGTCCTGGCATGAGTTCTCCCTCGGGAATCTTCTCAACTGAAACTGTTTCAAAAGTTTGGTAGACCCAAGGGCCTTTGTCATCCTTAGCTTCAAAAAACGGGATAGATGTGTCAGTGTAAGCACACAAATTCTCGTCACCATGCACAACTATTTCATGTCTGTTCCACTCGAACTTTACCATTTGGTGTAGAGAAGACGGGATTGCCTTGGCAATATGTATGCAAAGCCTACCTAGCAATAAGTTGTAGGAGATGGACACATCAAACACTTGGAGCTCCATGGTGAATTCAACGGGCCCTATTGTCAGTTCAAGCATTATATCGCCAACAGAATCCTTTCCCCCTCCGTCAAAGCATCGAACACATATATTATTCCTGTGGATCCTTTCGGTACCGATTTTCAACTTTTGCAAAGTGGAGAGAGGGAAAATATTTGCACTGGAACCATTGTCAACAGTACTCTTGACACCACAGAGTCCTCGCACTTTACTGTGAGATAAAGTCTCGATTATGTTCAGTACCCTCCATGGGAAGTTCTTCGTCCGAGAAAGTAATCCTATTTGCCTCAATGATTTTGTTAGCAATCTTCTCCAAATGGTTCACCGTGATCTTATCAAGGACATGGGCCTCGTTCAAAATCTTCATGAGGGCCCTGCGGTGTTTGTCCGAGTGTATCAGTAATGATAAGAGAGAAATCTGAGATGGTGTTTTCCTTAATTGTTCCACGATACAGTAGTTCTGCACCTTCATTTTTCTCAGGAATTCTTTCGCCTCCTCTTCGGTAACGGGATTCTTTACTATGATTGTGCTATCTTTGAATGGCTTGGATTTCCTCAATTCCTCTGGGTTAAATCATCTCCCGGAACAAGTCATCCCTCATGTTTCGTTAACTTCCTCCTCCACTTCTTTCCCTTTATAAGTTATTATCACTTGCTTGTAATTCCACGGCACAACCTTGGTGTCATCTACTGGCAGCTGGGTCACCGGTTTAATAACAACAGGGGCAATGCGAGCACCTTCCATAATTATGAAAGGCTTACCTACTATTCATGGCACAACCACTCTTGGCTTTCCTTTCTCTGCTCCAACATCCTCTAGGAACCCTTTCACAACTAATACAGGTGACTTAATATTGAGCGTTATAAAATTATCTGTCACCCCTTCAACTATCGAGGGTGTTGCCTTTGTAGAAACTAGAGTTTTAGCTGAAGTACTTTCGCTGGCACGAATCATCATAACAGACTTCGAAGACTTATCGGGCTTCCCATCCTTATGCACTATCTCAATCATATGCATCTCGTCATGGGGCGACGAAGGATTTTGATTGATGTTTGGCGCCTCTGGACTTTGGACCACAATTTGGTTTGTATCAAAAAGCCCTTGAATTTCCCTCTTCAAATGCCAACACTTCTCTGTGTCGTGCCCCGGGGCATCAGAACAATATGCGCATCTGAGGGAATAATCCAGGTTCCTTAGAGGTGGAATTGGTAGCTTCGACTTGATCGGCCTCAGGACATCCAACTTCCTCAATCTTTGGAACAAACTGGTATAAGATTCTCCAAGAGGAGTGAAGATTTCTTTTTGGACCTGTCTCTCTTTTCTATAATATGTCCTTGGTCGGAAGCTTGGCCCAGTAGGGTTCTGGTATGGTGGTGGGGGTGGATCAGGACTTTGTGGAGTTGGAGCATGCCATTGCGGGTAAGGAGGGGGTTGAGCATATGATTGTGCGTGGTGGACATGGTATTGGAGTGGTCCAAGTGGATATTGAGGGTCTTGTGGTGGGAAGTAGTGTTGGGGTGGATTATATGGAGCTTGGGTGTAGGCTTGAGGTTGGGGATGAGGCTGGGTATACTGGTTAAACGAACCCCTTGGGACATGCCATGATCCTGAGACAGCCATAGCAACATCATATTTCTTCTTTTTGCCTAACACGCCTCCGGTGGCGCCTTCGATCCCCTGCGTGGTCGCTTTTATGGCGGAGTAACTCATGATCTTGCTTGACTTGAGTCCTTCCTCCGCCCTTCCTCCCATTTTCACCACCTCATTGAAGGACTTGCATATGTCCGAAATCAAATGGCCAAAATAAGTAGGCTCCAGGACTTGAAGGAAGTATTCGACCATTTCATCTTCTTACATTGGAGGGTTGACCCGTGCAGCCTGTTCTCTCCAGCGGAAACCGTACTCTCTGAAGCTCTCATTGGTCTTTTTATCTATCTTGGTCAATGATAGGCGATCAGGAATGATGTCTATGTTGTACTGAAAATACCGAGAAAAGGCCTGGGCCAGATCATTCTGAGTATACCACCTGCTAGTGTCCTGGCGGGTGTACCATTCCAACACTGCACAACTCAATCTTCGACTAAAATATGCCATCAACAATTCATCTTTCCCACCAGCGCCTCTCATCTTTCTACAAAACCCTCTTAAGGAAACAAACACAAATCCTTATAAGCCACACTCACTTAGCTTCCTAGCCCTTGCATATTCCTCAATGATTTCTCCAGGCTCCTTACTTTCCTAAATATCTCATCTTACTCTACATTCTTGGGTGGTTTTTAGTTTCAGCATGAGGCTCAAAGTGAAGGGTGTAGGAGTAAGGATCTCGGATTTTGAAGGTGGGTTCCGGAGCATAGTATTGGGTATCGGGGGCTTGGAATGCGGGCTCACTAGAGGACTTGTGGAGGGTAGCTTGTGGAGGTGGTACGAATACAGGAGCAGGTGCCGGAGTAGGGTATGAAGTTGTTTTGGCTGGTGGAGCGTGGAAGATTTGGGATGAAGTGCCGGGGTAGTTGTGGTAAGGGGTGAAGCCTGATGCGTGCTGAGGGGAGAGATTAGTGGTACTGTGCATTTGGGCTTGGGATAATGGTGGGATGGAGGCAGGGTATTATGTATAGTCAGTGGGGAATGATGGTGGAGGATATCCCTTGATCCATGCCTGGTGCATTTCCGCCATCTGGTGCTTCAACCATTGGACCTCTTACTTCAGTCAAGATTCGGATTCTACCATCTCTTTTGGTGGGTCAACAACTCTTGTTTCTACTTCTTTACTAGACATAATTTCCTTGCGTTTTGATCTGGTGTTATAGGGGTGATTTTCCAGGATGCCAACAAACTAACCACCTGAACAATGCCTGTCTAATGCACACACAATAACTAGGTCAGTTTTGAAGCATTTAACAGATAGGCAATCACATATTGGGGATGCAATGGACCTGAGCAGTTACACGTTTCTAAATTCTTTGCGACGGCTTGTGTGTTTCATCCCGGCTCTTTTCCAAATTTCGAATCTTGATTTTCTTTTCCTCTCTCCTTTCGCTGTTTTTCGCTCTTTTAATTCTCATTCTCTTTTCTTCCTTTTGTTTGGCCCCTCTTTTCTTTCTTCTCTCTTTTTTCTTTTGTTTTTATTTTCTCTTTTTTTTTCTTTTTCTTTTTGAATTTTTTATTTCAAGACTATGATCGAATTCTATGGGGATTGCCTACATATCATGACGCCGCATGAATCAGATCATTATGTAGTTAAGGGAACAAATGCAAAATAAAAGAAAAGGAAATTTTTGGGATTTTTCAATATTTCATTAATAAATATACATTGTTTTTGGTTTTCTATTACAGGGACTTAAAAGTAGTGACCACTACTGAAGAAAACATATATATTCGAAATAAACAACAAAATGACTTTGAACAAAACTCAAGAAAATACAGACTCAAAAACTGAAAAGAAAAAAATCAAAAATACATAAGAGCCTCTACTAGCACTCTTGGGGCCTTCGGGACATCAGTCAGTCTCTGCACGGGTCTTCGTGCAATATCTTGTTGAAAGTGGTCTAAGTCAGCCATCATATGGCGAACGAATGTCATCACAGAAGCCAAAAACATAGACATGGTCATGTCTTCGCATTCATGGCATTTTATTGAAACATAATCAGCTATCTCTTTAACACTCATTCTAATGACACCCTTCTCCTGAAGCAAACGTCCAATCAACTGCGCCCGAGCCTCCAATATTTGTGTATCAGTGTTGTTTTGGTCTTGTAGCTGTTGCATGCTTTCTTCTAGTCAGCAAATCAAAGCATATCAATGCTCCCTTTCTGCCTTAAAATCCTTTGTTTGTCGGACCATTTCATTCTCATGGGCGACCAGCTTTTTCTTCAAAAGTTGCTACTTCTTTTTCATATTTCTGCTTCAACTGATGGTCTAGACTAGCATGTCCTTCCGCACTTTTGTCTAACTTTGTTTGAACAGGTGGCAAGTCCTTCTCCTTCGTCAAGTCAAAACCATAATCATGCACTTTCCGCCTCAGGTTGGTTATAATTTTCTCGCCCTTCTCACTTCTTACCGGCGTCTCGACGGCTATTTTCATTCTCTGGATTTGGGCTCAAAGGGCTTATTTTCCTAGCTAACCTCTTCTTTACCCCCTAATCTTCAGCTGCCTGCAAACTATTATCAAATTTGATTTTTTCAATTTATTTTTCTAGTTTGCTTATAGTAGTCCGATATTCCTTTTATTTAGCTAACCAAACCCATTGCTCTCGAGCTTCATCGGTGAATTGTTGGACATTAGACCTTTTGGCGGGCTGTTCTGGTTCTTAATCGACCCGAATTCTCTTACCGTAGCATGTGGCATAGTTGGATGCTACTTCACCCGTGGACAAATCCCGTACTTGAGTCTGTGGCTCCAGGAACCTACATTGGTGCCAAATTTGGCGAACCTTTTCTTATGGGAATATGGCTTTTGGGCATAGTTCAATAACCTGTGTACTCAAATCTTCTTCGTGAGGGACTGTTTGGTATCTGCCCAATTGGCGTAGGACCCGATGCGGGGCATATGGATGAATAATACGAAGACCCATTAATAAAAGAAAGCACACTTCAGCAGACATGTAAATGATTTCGTTGACCGGAAGCGAATCGAAAGTCCACTCAATTTGATTTGCGCTTAGAGAGCCCAAATGCGCGAACCATGCCTCAGTACCTTCTGGAAACTCATGATTGTTTACCCGATTTTCATATCTTTCTATGCAACTGAGTCTGGTTAGACCGTAGTTCATGTAACCTGGGCGATGGCAAAGATGTTTTAGCAACCATATTTGTAAAAGCAAGTTGCAACCCTCAAAAAACTTTGTCCCAGCTCGACAAATGGTTAAAGCTCGGTAAATTTCTGCGAGAATCATCGGTATGATAGTGCCATTGGATTTTTAAACCATAAAGTCAACCATTCTTGCAAGCCCCATTTCAATATGTCTGTCACTCCTTGGGCATATCAGAATGCCTAAAAATACCACTATAAAGGCCAAACCTTTGCGTGCTTCCCATTTGTCTTTATTTCCCTGATGACTCAAACCATTTTCAGGAGCCTCAAATCCGTGGGGCTCACCAAATTTTCATCTTTAACCTGTCGGCTAGTACTCAGAAGGTCCAAAAACTTATGAGGGGTTACAGTTCTTGGTGCTACTGGATATTGATGCCTTAGATTCCCCTCGAAACCAG
>ML391190.1:0-89029 GCA_005239525.1 Nicotiana knightiana
CCCCAGGATTTATATTTGCAACGCCCGCTTAGTCTTCTACAAGACATAGTTGAGCGTGATCAATATGCCCGTATTGTTTCGCCACACGTGCATAAGCATTTCCCCACCGTGTCTTGCCACATGCGCAACCCTCAATCTTATATCCTGCCTTATCGCGCCGCATGTGCAATATCAATAGTAAACACGACATGGCAGAAACCTGGTGCAAATCCCCATATCAACAACCGCACGGCAGAAACCTCGTGTATCACCACAACATGTACAACAACAAAAATGGCAAAAATTGAAGATAAAAATAATACATCAACTCAAGAACCTTCGATCACAAGATAGGCAAAACTAGTTCACAAGAAATAAACATAATAAGAAGAGCTAGGCATATTAAGAATCACTCAAAAAGGAAGGAAATAGCATGTAACAGCCGCACCTAATTACACGGGTTAACAACAAGAAATCCACACAAATTCGATACCTCTATTTACGAGCAAGCCAACTAAGGTATAGTCTATCCAAACTTCTTTTAAGGTCGGTAGTTTCAAGGGTATTCAACAATTTCATTTAAGGACAAGCAACGTGAAAATAATCATAATCTCAGTCAAGACCAGACCATTCTAGAATGAGATGAAGATAATTACAATTAGAGATAAACAGTTTAGGATACATAGCATGACAGAAGAATGAAATAAAATCTTCAGATAAGTCAATTAGGAGTCAAATAGGCAATAGGAGTAAATGCAAAAGTAAGAACTTTGACATTTGAGCAAATAAAGATGACACTAGAAATTTGGAAATTCAATCATGATAAGGACAATTAATACACGGCGAATATAAGAACCTAAGATTCCTAAAGGGTCAACTTTCCACAAAAAAGTCTGAGCACGCACTCGTCACCTCACGTACACAGACTACACTCAACATAGAAGACTCAAATCCTAAGGCGTAATTCCCCCACAAAAGGTTAGGCAAGATAATTACCTCAACTTCTCAAATCAAACTCGAACTCACGTTCTTTGAACGAGTGTCCGACTCCTAGTTGTCAAAATCTAATCAAATCAATAGCATCGTGTAAATAATACTACAAGCAACTAGTTTAACTAATAAATTCGAAGCTAAGACGCAATATTAGGAAAATTTCCCAAAAAGTACCCCAGGCTTACATCTCGGAATCGGGTAAAAATTTACAAATTATGAACACCCACTCAATTATGAGAACAGTCGAACAAAAATCATCAAAAACCGACGTCAAAATCTCACTCAAATCTCGGATTTTGAATTGGGGAAATTTTTCTCCCATTTCAAAAATTTTACTCTCAAACTCCTTGTAAAATGAGCAAAAGCACAATAGATTAATGAAATAAAACCAAATTCGAGTAAGAAATCGTTACCCATAATATTCCTCTGAAAATCAATCAAATAATCGCCTTCTCCCGAGCTCAAAATAAAAAATGGAGTGAAAATGAACAACCCTCGATTCTGCCCTCTTTTCTTCCCAGCGATACTCTCCCCTGAGGACATTTCTCGCACACGCGCATTCCAGAACCTGCGGTACAACCAGTCGCACATGCGGAAATCATTAACTCCCACATCTTCGCAGCTGCTCTTAAGGTCGTGCAACTGCGGGCTCGCAGGTGCGGCCAAAACCTCGCACCTGCGTCTCAAACCTGGCTCCCCAAATTCCGCATCTGCAGGCTTCCCTTCCGCGCCTGCGAGCTCGCACCTGCGTCTACCCATCTGCAGGTGCGGAAAAACACCAGAACTCCAAAAACCAGTAGGTCAGCAAACTTTAAATTCCCAAAAAAAATCGGTTAACCACCCGAACACACCCGAGGCACCCGGAACCTCCACCAAATATACCGACCAATCCTATAACTCTATAAGAACTTAGTCGAGCCTTCAAACCACATCACATAACATCAAAATCACCAATTATGCATGGATTCAAGCCTAAGAACTTATGAAATTTCATAAATCCACAACCGATGCCGAAACACATCAAAACTAGTCCGAATGACCTGAAATTTGACACACAGGTCACAAATGACACTACAGACCTACAACCACTTTTGGAATCCCATTTCGATCCCGATATCAAAATTTCACCTATCGACCGAAATCACAAAAATTATAACTTTCGCCAATTCAAGCCTAATTCTACCACAGACCTTGAGAACACATTCCGGACGCGCTCCTCAGCCCAAAATCACCATACGAAGCAGCTGACATCATTCATAACTCGTTCTGGAGCCGTTTACATAAAAGTCAAATTTCGGTCAAAACTTCACTGTTTAAGCTTCCAAAACAACAGTTGTTCTTCCAATTCGACTCTAAATCATCTGGTAACAGAATCCAACCATGCACACAGGTCAATGTACACAATGTGAAGCTGTTCAAGACCTTATGCCACCGAGTAGAGCTTAAATTCTCCAAATAATCGGTCGGGTCATTACATTCTCCCCCTCTTGAACAAGAATTCGTCCTCAAACGTGGCAAGATTCACCTCGAACTCATCCAATCACTGATTTCACACTTCCAACACACACCCGCGGGTGATCCCACATCACCCCAATCTACGCAAGACTGACGACACCATAGAAATTGCAATTTAGCCTTTTCATCACCACCGATAAGCCTCAAACCTCAATTTCTCACCTCCTACTCATTTCCAAAAGACCCGATCCATATCCGGAATTAGCCTCAACCAGCTGCATTAACTCGTGACTATACCCATAAGGCACGACCACACAATATAATGCACCACACATAGGCCCTTGATAACATTTTTATCACAATAGTTGCCCGAAATCAACTCAACACCGACAATTAGCCTCATATCTGATACAACTACATTCCCAACCTCCATCACACTGATAATAATGCAGGAGACACGAAAACTTCATAACTTTGACACCCAAATAACCAAGCCATAACACCACCAGGCACACACCCGACAAGATAAAACTCAAGGAGCACAAAATGAAAATGACTGAATATGAAAGGAGGAACAAATAAGGAAACTATCAAACAAGCCCGACAGGCACAACTCTCTATCTTTGCTAACTTACACAACAACATAACAAGGAAGGAACTAAATCACATGAACAAATCACAAGGATCCCATCCTGGCATAACTTATATCACAGTACACAGCCCGGTTCAAACACTTCAAAACACACGAAATCACAAGGGTTTCATACTCAATTCCAATCACAAATAGGATATATATAACCCACCAACTGGAACTTTTTCTTCTAGATCACTTCCTTCAAAAAAATTAAAACACATGCTAGCCCCCACACCAGTGGAGTATAAGAATCACAACACGTAACCACTATACTCAGGAATCACATCAAGCCTACCATACTGGACAATAGACATGGGCTACCACTCATAGAATCTCCCAACAGGAGAAAACACAAAAATAGAGTGCAAAGCATGGAACTCACTCATAAACAAAACAACAATGATGGTACTTGTCCAGACCAGCAGAGCTATAATGACCTACAAATGGTGCCCCTCTATAAAAAATCAAAACATACCTGCACTATAACATCTGTCACAACGTCCTCCAGCCTACTATACGAAACAGATCAATGGGTTGGGCCTCCCCCTCTTAGGCGCCCTCTGCTCACCTAAATGCCCTGCTGTAACATATCTGCCCGGAGCCTAAGACAATCTCTCACCATGTGGCTGATATCTCCACACTCAAAACAACCTCTCTACTGACGTGGTTGTGGAAAATGTGCGGTACGAGTACTTTGAGACCTATGAGTACCTGAAACTCCATGCAAAGCCGGTAATGCAAATTGAACTGGCTGACCCACAAAACCTCTACTGTGCCGTACCCTGCCTCCATAATAAGGACCAGTAGATCTCTCCAGCCTACGAGTCCTCCTCACCTCTCTATCCTCTCTCTCCTGACTTAGTCTGACATCTCTCTCATAGTCCCGCCTGACATCTCTCTCACAGTCCTGCCTGTCATCCCTCTCATGACCCAACTTGCCTTCAACTCTGCGAGCAATCCCTACCACCTGCTAAAATGAAACATCCGACTCTAACTCCCGAGCCATGCTGAACCGAATATAATGCCTGAGGCCCTCAATGAATCTATGTACACGCTCTCTAAATGTAGTAACCAATGCAGGTGCATACCTGGCCAATTCACTGAATCTGATGGCATACTACGATACTGACATAGTGCCCTGGTGCAGCCGCTCAAACTCCACGCGCCATGCCTCTCGGAGGGACTAAGGTACAAACTCACTCAAGAACATCTCTGAAAACTGACCCCATGTAAGTGAAGCTTACTCGGCCCGGCTACCCAACTCATATGCCCGCCACCACTGATAAGCTGCTCCCCTGAGCTTGAATGTAACAAAAGCAACCCCGATCATCTCCACAATACCCATAGTACGAAGAATGCGGTAACACTCCTCCATGAAACCCTGGGCATCATTTATCGCCAATCCACTGAAGGTAGGAGGGTGGTACTTCTTGTAGCTCTCGAATCTAAGTTGCTCCTCCTCAGATGTTGCTGCCCTAACCACTGGCGGAAATAGGACCCTAGCCTGCGCTACCATGACACCTAGAACCTGAGCAACATGATCTCGCTGCTCTGGAGTGTGGGCGACGAAAGTCTGAGCTCCTCCCCGCCCTGTGAAGTAGCTGGTGCACCCGGAATCAATCCCGCCTAAGTCAAGGTACCAATCATGTCCCAGAACTATGCCACGGTTTCCTGGAGTCCGAGTGTAACCACATGCGTCTCTGGTGCCTGCCCCCCAACTGGAACTGTTGGAAGCTCCGCAATGGCTGCTCTGGCAAGTGCTCTAGCTACGGAACGTGCCTCTCATCGGCCTCTGCCTCTACCCCTTCCCCTGGCGGCATTTGCTCCGGGGGTAACATCCTCAAGATATGCAGCTAGCGTCCTCACCATCTGTGAGAGAATGGAATGATAATTTCAAACTTCAAGATCAAAGAACCCGCACGATAGGAATGAAGGAAGTGAAGTTATCCTAATAGTTCCGTAGCCTCTCGAAGATAAGTACAGACGTCTCCGTACTGATCCGCAAGACTCTATTAAACTCGCTTATGACTCGTAGCACCTATGAACCTAGAGTTCTGATACGAACTGTCACGACCCAAATTTCCTTCCGTTGGGTATCGTGATGGAACCTAGTCTTAAGGACTAGGTAAGCCTAATATTCATGGAATAACAACAATAATAAATAGAATCTAATATTTTCCGGAAATAAATAATTCTATACACATTATATATTCCTAAAACTCTGTAGTACAAGACATAAGCTTTAAAGAAATCACACTAAAACTCTTAAGAATATCACTATTAGGAAATAAGTACAACAGTGCAACAGACATATAAGATGGTGACTCCGAAACCGCGAACGCTGAAGCGGTTTTACCTTGAGTCTCCACAACAGCAACCACACTACTAACGATCAATCGGTCGGCTGTGCAAAAACCTGGAATCTGCACTAAGATGTGCAGAAGACTAGTATGAGCACACCATATCGATGCCCAGTAAGTATCAAGACTAACCTCGGTGAAGTAGTGATGACTACTATTCAAGACACCCACTAGTCTAATAAAACTGAACAAGTATCAATATAGGACTCAAGAAAATAATGACATATACATAAAGGCTACGCAATATAGAGAACAAGACAGTGGATTCGATAAAGAAGGAAAAACAATAATTATCAGCGGAAACCATGAAGTAACACAAAGATTGAATAGAACACGAACAAATCTGGCATGTAAATATACAACACGTACATGTAATGACCCAACAACTTCAACCACTTCTACATAAAATGCATAGTCATCTCTAGGAGGTTCTGAACCTTGTACAAATCACCATTTACGAGTCCTAATATTTGAACCCTAACACTTGGGATCTTGCACCTTCATTCGAGTACTAACTTTACGGACGACTCACGTGCCAATTGGGTCATTTCCACCCATACGGTAAGCACAACAAGAGTATTTATACTTGACAACAACAAGGAGCCCTAAATCCATTAGTGGTACTTAACTACGTGTATGCTTGTGCAGGTATCCTAACATGATTTCAACAACCAATAAACATAAGGGAAGAAAAAGGGCAACATGTACATTTTCATCTCACAAGTTTCCACGCGAATAAACTCAAACATTAAGTGTTCCAGTACACAATATCAGTAACAAGGAATACCCCCAGGCCAACACAAGTATCACAAACTATCCTTGACATAGCCCACCTTGTCTCGTCACGTGTGCAATAGTAAAGTATATGCCCGCCTTGTTTTGCCACACGTGCATAAGCATGTTCCCACCTTGTCTCGCCACATGCGCAACCCTCAATCTCATATCACGCCTTATCACGCCGCATGTGCAATATCAATAGTAAACACGGCATTGCAGAAACCTCGTACAAATCCACATGTCTACAATCGCACGACATAAACCTCGTGCATCACCACAACAAGTACAACAACAACAATGGCGACACTTCAAGATACAAATAATACATCAACTCAAGAACCTTCGATCACAAGATAGGCAAAACTAGTTCACAAGAAAAAAACATAATAAGGAGCGCTAGGCATATTAAGAATCATTCAACAAGGAAGGAAAATAGCATGTAACAGCCGCACCTAATTACACGGGTTAACACCAAGAAATCAACACAAATCTGATACCTCTATTTACGAGCAAGCCAACTAAGGTATAGTCTATCCAAACATCCTTTAAGGTTGGTAGTTTCAAGGGTATTAAATAATTTCATTTAAGGACAAGCAACATGAAAATAATTATAACCTCAGTCAAGACCAGACCATTCTATAATGAGATGAAGATAATTAAAATTAGAGATAAACAGTTAAGAAGACATAGCATGACAGAAGAAGGGAATAAAATCTTCAGATAAGTCAATTAGGATTCAAATAGGGAATAGGAGTAAATCCAAAATTAAGAACTTCCACATTTGAGCAAATAAAGATGATACTAGAAATTTGTAAATTCAATCATGCTAAGGACAATTCATACTCGGTGAATATAAGGACCTAAGATTCCTAAAGGGTCAACTTTCCACAAATAAGTCTGAGCACGCACTCGTCACCTCGCGTACACAGACTACACTCAACATAGAAGACTCAAATCCTAAGGCGTAATTCCACCACACAAGGTTAGGCAAGATACTTACCTCAACCGCTCAAATCAAACTCGAAATCACGTTCTTGCCACGAGTATCTGACTCCCAATGGCCCAAATCTAATAAAATCAATAGCATCGTGTAAATAATACTACAAGCAACTAGTTTAACTAATAAATTTTAATCTAAGACGAGAAATTAGGAAAATTTCCCAAAAAGTACCCCGGGCCCACGTCTCGGAGTCGGGTAAAAATTTACAAATTATGAGAACACTCGAAAAAAATAATCAAAAACCGACGTCAAAATCTCACTCAAATCTCAGATTTTTAATCGGGGAACTTTTTCTCCCATTTCCAAACTTTTACTCTCAAACTCCTTGATAAAATGAGGAAAACCACAATAGATTAATGAAATAAAACCAAATTCGAGTAAGAAATTGTTACCCATAATATTCCTCTGAAAGTCAATCAAAGAATCGCGTTCTCCCGAGCTCAAAATAAAAAATGGAGTGAAAATGAACAACCCTTGATTCTGCCCCCTTTTCTGCCCAGTGATACTCGCACATGCAGACATTTCTCGCACCTGCACATTCCACACATGCGGTCCAACCAGCCACACCTGCGAAAATCACTAATTCCCACATCTTCGCACCTGCGCTTAAGGTCACGCACCTGCAGGCTCGTAGGTGCGGCCAAAACCTCGCACTTGCGCCTCAGACCTGGCTCCCCAAATTCTGCATCTGCGAGATTTTCTTCCGCTCATGCGACCTCGCACCTGCGGCTACCCATCCGCAGGTGCGGAAAATTACCAGAACTCCAAAAACCAACAGGTCACTAAACTCTAAATTCCCAAAAAAATCCGTTAACCACCCTAACACACCCAAGGCCCTAGGAACCTCGACCAAACATACCAACCAATCCTATAACTTCATAAAAACGTATTCGAGCCTTCAAACCACATCAAAAAACATCAAAATCGACAATTATGCATGGATTCAAGCCTAAGAACTTATGAAATTTCAAAAATCCACAACCGATGCCGAAAATTTGACGCATAGGTCACAAAAGACACTACGGACCTACAACCACTTTCAGAATCCCATTCCGAGCCCGGTATCAAAATTTCATCTATCGGCCGAAATCGCCAATATTCTAACTTTCGCCAATTCAAGCCTAAATCTACCCCATACCTTGAGAACACATTTCAGACGCGCTCCTCAACCCAAAATAACCATACGAAGCTGCTCACATCATCCATAACTCCTTTCGGAGCCGTTTACATAAAAATCAAATTCTGGTCATAACTTCACTATTTATGCTACCAAAACAACAGTCCTTCTTCCACTCGACTCTGAATCATCTGGTAACAGAATACAACCATGCACGCAGGTCAATGTACACAAAGCGAAGCTTTTCAATAACTTATGCCACCAAACGGAGCTTAAATTCCCAAAATAACCAGTCGGGTCGTTACAAGCACGAAGGGTGATGCCGTGCATTCTATTTATTATTTGGTGAGGCTGAGAGTAAAAGCACGAAGGGTGATGTCGTGCACTTATTTTTGTGTTGTTACTTATGTTTTTTAAATTGATATCAAATTGTTGCTTTACTTCATTATTTCCATTATTTGATATTTCCTACCCATTTCTTTGTATTTAGCTGCTTAATTCTTGTTGTTATTATTTTCTCCGTATATGATTAAACTGCACAGGTTTAGTTGGTTGACATGTCCTAGCCACATCACTACTTTGCCGAGGTTAGGCTCGACACTTACTCAGTACATGGGGTCGGTTGTACTTATGTTACACTCTGCACTTTTGTGCAGATCCTGGTACAGGACCCTACGGACCTTAGAGTGATTAGGCTGCCTTCGGTCCTTTTGGAGATTCCGAGGTAGTCCTACAGGCATCCGCAGGCCTTGGCGTCCCCTCTTACTTTATTTCCACTATGTTCTTATTTATTCTGAGATAGATATATTTATTTTGTTCAGACCTTTATATGTAGTGTTCATAGACAGTTCGTGAATTTGTGACACCAAATTCTGGGTTTAGTATTATGAATTTCGCAATGGCATATAATCGAGTTGTTAGACTTTGTTTTATTTCGCACTTTTATTTTCGCTGATTTGTACATCACATGTTATCCATTAAAAAGATAAATGAATAAGGTAAATAAACATTAACGTTGACTTGCCTAGCGGGTTTAATGTTAGGCGCCACCACGATCCCGACGGTGGAAAACTCGGGTCGTGATAGAAAGAGATGGCTCGAGAAAGAAAATACTAATTATGATTTTGGTGTGAATAAGAGAACGCGGAGGACACGTATTGTCACAACCCAAACTGGAGGATCATGACTAGCACCCAGGCCATACTTGCCGAGCACCAACGTACATTTTATCTAACCTTCTTATTATCTTTAAGGGATAATGAGATCAATATAAATGGTAGATATGGATCATGAACATACATCACATAGGATGAAAAGATTGCTAAGAAACAACATAAAAGGTACGAGCTACAACGCTGCCATGAAAGACTACACAATAAAAATTAGCCAACAAGGCATACCAAACTATACATGAGTTGACACCTATCTACGAGCCTCTAAGTAAGCATAAGTAATGCAACATGTCCGGAACAGGGCCCCGACATACCCATAATGTCTATAACAAAAATGCATACCAAGACCACGGCAAGTCCGGAGAAGGGATCTCGCCTATAACCGCTGAACTGGAAAGCCTATTGTGGCGGGGGAGCTTTGTCTACCTGTCTATCAGGACCTACAGCATGACATGCAGCATCCACAAAAAAAAGGACGTCAGTACGAATAAAGTACTGAGTTCGTAAGGAACGAAAGCATAAATAAGAACAGTAATGTAAAAAGAGATGTAGGAGATACAACCTGTATCATCTGAGTGCTTCTAAGAGACATTAACTTGAAATGCATGATACATATATACACATAATCTTTTTAAACATCCACCTTTGTGGCCATCATCATCATCATAGAACATTCGCCTCTGTGGGCATCATCATCATCATTAGGGCTAAAAGTGGACTCGGTAAACCCAATTGATCAGTGGTTGCACAATAGGTGCCACACCCGGCCGACTATAGCGCGAATTGGTAGAGTAAAATAGATACATATATATAATGCATGCAGGACTCATTGGAATCATGTTCTGAACATTTCGGAGCGATGTAAGGTCGATATTCTCCGTACACATCATTAGGGCTAACTCTTCATCGAGAATCTTATAAGAATCAGGAAGTACCAACAACATTGATAACATAAGAATAAGAGAAGCAACCTAAACATCAATTGTTCCATAAGAAGGGAAACAATGTAAGTACTGCTAGTTTCTAAGAGGAGAGTATCTTTGGAAGATCGTTCATTGCATTATGTACAATCAGAGTCATTCAAAAGAAGGAAAGGGATAGCCTCACATACCTTGTATATACTTCCCCAACCTCAAGCTACGCAATGTCACAACTCCTTAATCTACAATAAGAGAAATGATACTATCGTTATCGTTTAAACGTCATAACTATTATGTATCGACCACAACCTATTTTACGATGAAATGGACAGCACCTCCCCCTATTTATATGACTTCACACAAGTGAAAACAATCACCAAACAGCCCAAAAAACATCAATAATAATCATATCGATCCTCCCAAAACACTCCACACACAACCTAATCACTTCACACATAAGACGACCACCGTATTCGTGTCAAACGACCCAAAAATGTTACAACGAACGACCAGATCACAACCCTACATCTATATGGTGTTTCTCCACACTCTTCCTCCTCCAATAATCCACATAACAGTAGTAAAACACGCAGCCCAGAAACAACACAAAACAGTCCGCTACAAGTCAAATAACTCGAACTCACGGCTTCCGATCACCGTCCCGTGAGTTCTAACTATTAGGAAACATATTTATCAACCTTCCTTGATATTTAAACACATAAATATAGATATTAGACGTTTCTTAACTATGAATTACCTTCCAAAACTCTAACTACAAATAAAAAGGAGAGGCGGTATAATGACACTTACGTTGTAGGGATCGTTTTGATGTTATTGCTTCTCGATTTCTTGCCCGGAATGATAATATTTTTTGAAACCCTAGAATATAGCTTGAGGTTATGTTTATGGGTGTTCTCTGGTCGGTTTATTCTGAATAATGAAGAGAACGCCGACCTAAGTTTTATATATATCAAGTTTGGAAAAGTCAAAAAGGTGCTAGCTTGGCACCCTATGATTGGTCCATCTTCCGACGCTTATATCTTTTTATTCTGATGCCGTATGAATGAATGGTTAAGAGAGTTAGAAAATACGTTCCAAACCTTCAAATTGGTATATTATATGTCCTAATAAGACCTCATATATCACATGAAATGTATTGCTCAAAAAGCTCTAGTGAACCACCTACTTGTCACTTATGATGTCTGCGCAGTCGAGTGAAACTGCAAATATCTCTATACTCCTACGTCGTATCGATGAACGATTTAATGCATTAGAAACTAGACTCATAGATATTAAATTTGGTTAGTATATAATCCAATAATTCCAAGTATATTGGGAGAAAATCTCAGTTACATTTTAATCACATTATGAGTGTAACTTGTGAAGACCTTTGCCGACTTTTGTTCCACAACTTGCTTGACTTCAAAATGTAGAACACAACTATCATACGATAAAAATGGACTAATAGCATAACCTCCTTATCATGTAATGAACCATATTCTCACCCTAAAGTACATGTTATAACATTCCAAACTCGTCGACGTTCGACGAAACTTATTTTCTTTAATTGGCTTAGATTCTAAGCTTTCATACCCTCTTGGTACTCGTTATTCATGATCTTAAATATTTGTAACCTCCAATGTAACATGATTAACTTAATTTATATTCCATAAAATATAATCTTTTTTCTGAGCTTACATTAATTGAGTTACGATGTACTCTCACGTACGAAAACATGGGGTGTAACATCATTCCCCCCTTTGGAACATTCGTCCTTGAATGTTGACTAATGCACTTATCCATATCTTAAGAAATAACTGTTACGAATAATTTAATATTTATTTGACATCTAGGGAGTTGTTCGGTGAATAAATCCAAAGGCTAGAACATTCTCCCCTTCGGGCCTCTTTCTCACACCACAACTTGTGGTCGAACTCCTTTCAATGTCGTAACTATTTCTACCTTCTTTCATGCAGCCTAGACAGTTCTAACCTTGAATGTGCGCCAATGCGACTCTTATCTCCTTTTTTATTTCTTGTTAGCTTTTAACCTATCTTTATGATTCACTTGGTGAAGATATATTTTACTATGACAAATTGTCCCTCTGTGCATCTATAGGTGTACTAAAGTTCTTTGTTTGGTATTTTTTTGAACTTACGATTATTGCTATATCTTGTTGCATAGCCTCAGTTATCTGTGCTTATGGCTTTACAACTACTAGGTAGGTCATACTATACCATAACTCTTACTTCAGTTTATTATTATGGAGACTTGCCACCCAACTCCACGTTTTTCTCTCACCGCTTATCCTATATGTGTAAATCTAAGCCATTTAATGCTTCCTTATTACCGTCCATCTTAATAATGACATCATAATCTCATCTCATACTTTGTAACATTCATCCATCCATTGTTGATTCACCTTCAATATTGATCTATAATCTACCACTGATATTTTAAAATCTCTTATGTAATATATCGTCACTAGGGCTCACGTCACATCGGGGAACATCTGAAGTGATTTTCCTAATCCACTTAGGGACTATACTACAATGCACAACAATTGTATTTCATAGCATCCCAATATGATTCATCTTATGGGGATATTCTAATCACGTGCAGTTCATGAAATACTTGTTCTCTAAATCATTACTCAATCAAATGTCTAAACGTCATCCCTTTATCATTTATCACAATTACACCCTTACTTTACTACCATGGTAGCATTCTATCTTTTCTAAATGCTCCTAGTTTTAAACTCCTTTGAGTTCACACATGATATACTAAGCTTTTTATAACTGTATGGAAACCATCATTTCTCTTGTTGTGCTGGGTTTAATCACGAGGAATTACCTATTCTCGTCACCTTCTCACACACCTTTTCTTATCCTTACTCCTGCCTAGCTAAAACCTTGTTGCTCTACCATACTTTAGCTTGCGACCTACGCACATCTACTTATACTACTCGTAACCTTCCTTTCATCATGTTAGCACCATAGTTTCCTTTCACGCCTTCTCAATTGTCTTTAAATGTAAGAAATTACTTTTCCTAGTCGTTCTGCCACTTTCTGCATGGATACTTGGCCGATCTTAGTCCCCATGAATACGGGAGTTCCCTGTAACTCATATGATCTCAATTATCAACTTTTGATTGATTTTTTTTTCTTCTTCCAAAAAAAAAAAATTCATTAGCTATGGTAGGTTCCACTTTCTTATGGAGTGCATACAACATTATGGTGGGACCGTTGTTACAAGACCATTTCTACTTTAGGTCACTGTGCTTATGTTGAAACCTGCTTCCTTATTTCCTCAGCTAGTCTTTCGTTGTAGTACTTAGGGAAGAACTTCTAACTCTCGTAAAGCTGATACCTTATTACATTGTATATCCCACGGTATTTCTGATGTTCTTACTCGCCTATCATTATCCTTAGTTACTTACCTCCATGCCCTTGTGCTTGTAGGGTTTCTTCTGAATTGAAATTTCAGTTGTCTCCATTGTGGCACTCTCTTTTTTATTTCTATAACACTCATATTGTACCTTCTACTAACCCAACTCCTGTCTGAATATTTCTCAAGGATTACGATTTTGTATCTAAGAGACTGAATTTCCTATGTTGGGTTTCACTACGTTTATCTTGCATAATCTACTAATTTTCCTATATCCTCCTATCTATCCATAACTAGGCTCTTCCTGAATCAACTACGGACTACCCATTGGTCCACTCTCATATCTTTATTTTATGCAACGCCTCTTGGGTTATGTCCTTTGTCTTAACTTACCTCTTGTAAGGGATCCTTATGTATCA
The DNA here is from genome assembly GCA_005239525.1 of Nicotiana knightiana. Classification (NCBI taxonomy): domain Eukaryota; kingdom Viridiplantae; phylum Streptophyta; class Magnoliopsida; order Solanales; family Solanaceae; genus Nicotiana; species Nicotiana knightiana. The sequence goes on from ML391190.1 coordinate 14,214, forward strand.
AGTTTTCATTCCCACTTATATATCAATATCATCGAGTGCGAAACCCTTATTGATTCTCCCCAACATCATGCTTGCATAATGTTCTGGAGTTATATTATATCTGTAGGATATGAATAAATGCAATCTTATTCCTTTCACCTTTTTACCACATTCTTCCTTTACCATTCGATATTTACCTCTTCATCTTTGGCATTTTGTTTCTACATCTTCACATACATTACTCGCCTTGCGGTAACCCTTCTACACCAGGTATAATTGAATTTCGTACACACAAGGGTGACACGTGGTATAACTGGCACATTTAGTCCCTTAAGCTTAACTCTGCCCATAGTGCTTGCTTTAGGGAAGCGCCTTCGTGAATGACCTTTAAAGGTTATTCTTCTATTATTGTCGAAACACTATCTTGGAAACGATGTCGACTATTACCAACTCCTTTGATCCCTAATTCATGTTCGATTTTTTTTCTAGTTTACTATCCCATACTAATTTTTATTACTTGGGGGTCTAGCTTTTCCTTGTGGTAATCATGTGTGAGTCACCAACTCATTTCTCGAAATGAGGGTATGGCTTTATGGCTTACACTTTTGTATTGTCTCAAGGCCTGTCTCCTCTTTTTTTTTCCTTCACTTGACTATAGAGTTTATCATTATATCATATTCTTATTTACCGTTATCACTCATTTATCACCTCTTACTCATAATGTTTCATTTACTCTCTTCTTATTCTCATGCTAATATCCATGTCTATCGCCCTATTATAAAGACTTCCACATGATGTTCTTTCACATTTAGCTCCCCCTGTTTCATATCACTGTCTCTTCGGGATGCCTAACATTCTTTTCTTTTTTTTTTCTTTACTAGTGGCTGGAGTCATACTAAGGCAAATATTTATCCCTTCTAGGATCCTAGTGCCTATCTTCTGAAATTTCTGAATATTCTAGTATTCATATCTGATTGTTCTATTCTAGAGTGACCATATTGCTATCTCTTAACGAGAACTATTACCATGTTCTGCACTACCCTTCATAAATGTTAAATAATGATAACAATCTATCCACAACTTTCGGTTACTCTAATCCCAGCTGGATCCTGATATCTTATCCTTCCCTTAAATTATTTCAGTTAGCTCCCATAGGGAATAATTGAGATTGTATGGACAATTGTAGATATCTTTGTTACCGTCGAAAGTAACCAAAATGCTTATATTTCTCTGCCAGAATTATAAATATTGAAAATCTTTATTAACTAGGTACCTCGTACCATTCTTTATCTTGCTTCTTTTACTTGCTAAAACTCGTATCTACCTTCTTATTCTCTTATTTCTTTTTACCATATGGGTAGATAGATATTCTTTCCTTAGAGCTCCTCATTAAGAAACTAACACATCTTAGTACACACATGATCTGCCGAAGCCCTCACATTTACTCATCATAAGCATGATGCAAAATTGAGTTCCTCTGACTCAACTCTTCCACCGCCACATTGCAATCTCTTACCGTCCATCTTTCTAGATGTATCATCGTCGTATTATAAATAAGATAGAATTGATGAAATTGAGTTCTTACGATTGAGCTCTACCACACGATCTAGAGTAAGAAGAAAGAGTAACAGTCCTAAATACCATGTAGCCTCTTGCTTATAAGTGTAGTGCAGAAAACACAAATAAACAAGACTCTACTAGACACAGCTCATAGACAACCCCTAGGACAGACCTGCTCTGATACCAAGTTTGTCACGACCCAAATTGAAGGATCATGACTAGCACCCGGGCCATACTTGCAGAGCACCAACGTACATTTTATCTAACTTTCTTATTATCTTTAAGGGATAACGAGATCAATATAAATAGTAGATATGGATCATGAACATACATCACATGTGATGACAAGATTGCTAAGAAACTACATAAAAGGTACGAGCTACGACGCTGCCATGAAAGATTATAGAACAAAAATTAGCCAACAAGGCTTACCAAACTATACATGAGTCGACACCTGTCTATGAGCCTCTAAAGGAGCATAAGTAATGCAACATAGTCGGAACAGGGCTCCGACATACCCATAATATCTATAACAAAAATGCATACCAAGACCACGACAAGTCCGGAGTTGTTATATTGGGTGGGGTGAACATGGACCGGTTTAATTCGATTTTTATCAAAATCAAATAAAACCAACTATATTGGTTTGGATTGGTTCGCTTTTCTCGAATTTTTTGGATTTTTTGGATTTTTCGTTACATGAATACTATTGCAATTTTACTTTAATAATGTTATAAGTTATGTTTTGATCAAGTGAATGTATATTTAGTAAAAAATGAAAAACCTGACAAATATATGATCTATTAAAATAATTTTTATGGGGAAATTTCTTTAAAAAATATGATAGTTATTTTCTTTGTCACCTAACGATAATTTTTCGTTAATGTATGCTTTCAAGGTTAACCAAATTTCATAATTAAACATAAAAATTAATATGATACCAAAATAATGATATCTTCAATTTAATTTTAAATTATCAAAATACCATTTCAAATTCGACAAAATATAAGAAAGTAATAGATCTTGACATATGAATATGAAAGGACAAAGAGATTGAAGCATTTCAATAACATTTGATAAGAACGTAATGATACAATCCAAAATTTAAAAGTAAATAAAATAGACGCATTTCGTAATTTTATTAAGTATTACATTCCATGAGAGGATCTCAAATATTTCTAGATATTTTTTAAAGAAAAATTCTATATAAAGTCATAGAAGTACATATAAAAGTTTTAAATTTATATGTTGGTTTGATTCGAATTTTTTAATTCAATACCAAATTAAATCAAACCTGACATAATCAAAATTGTTAGCCAGTTTAGTTTGACTTTTCGATTTGGTACAATTTTACCATTCGGTGAACACCCCTAATATTGGGGTTGATTCCATTTCGAAAACAACATACACGCTTCCTTTTAGCTTTTAGTTATACTAATAGTTATCTAATGATAGAAATGTATTAGAATGCCTATTAATTGTTGTTTGCATTAAATAAGTCCTACTTCTTAATTGTGGAACTTTCAATTTAATTATGTTTTCCTCACGGATAGGTTAATTCTTAACCTAAAATGGTAACCTATCTAATGTGAAATCTGACTGGATTTTCTACAGTTAGTGCTTTGCTCAACTTATTTAACAAATATTAATTGCATAATTATCCTATCATAAAAGTAGATTACACTTTCTGATTACATGGAGTTATGACTACAAGTTTAGTCCATCAAGGCACCGAACAGAGTCAGACTACAATTTACTTTTTAGTTTTGTTATTATATTTTCTTTAAAACACATGAAATGAAGAATATTATTTTTAAAGTTTTATTAAACTAACGTTTGGCTATAGATTCCCAAATTTATTTTGAAAAATCTGCTTTGGTTGAAGTTTGGCGTGGAGATAAAAATGTGTTTGGACATACGTTTTTGATGATCCAAGGGGTTATTTTATGAATTAAGACTCCGTTCTAGGCTTATTAGGCTTCAAAAGATTTAATTTTAATTACCTCATTTTGTGCGTGCAGTCCGGGCGTGAAACCAAAAAGCTTTTATGTGAAAATATAAGAAATACTAATTTTTAGAATTTAAAGTTTGATTTTAGTTGACTGAGTCAAAATTTTGAGTAAATGGACTCGGATCTGTGTTCCGACAATATCGGAAGGTCCGCAGTAAAATATAGAACTTGGGCATATGCCCGGATTTGAATTCCGAGGTCTCAACCCTTAGAAATCAATTTGAAAGAAATTGTTTTGCTGAATTATTAATGAAATAAAGAAATAAATTAATGTTTGAAACCATTGGTATCGGGCCTGTATTTTGGTTTTGGAGCCCGCTACAGATTTGTTATAGTATTTAATATCTATGAAATTTGGTGAATATCAGAGTTTATTTGACGTGATTTGGACGTCCGGTTGAGAAATAGTGAACTTAAAGTGTTCTTGAGAAAAAAATGATCAGTTTGAGGTTTAATTCATAGTTTTACATGTTATTTCATGCTTTGATAAAATGAGCAAGTCCGTATGACCTTTTTAGACTTGCATGCTCAGGTGAGTTTTGGATAGACCACGGGGTATTTTACACTTAAAAGTTGCTGGTTTTTGCGGTTACTGGTGCTCAACTATTTTGTTTATTGCGTTCACGTGGAGTCACTCGCGAACGCTTAGAGTAAATTAATTGGGGTCATTTTTTTGGTGCTATGCGAACGCGTAGACCCTCACGCGAACGCGTAGACCCTCACGCGAATGCGAAGCACTGGCAACTAAAGCTTCGCGAACGCGTGTTGGGTTGAGCGAAGGCAAAGAGTAAATTGGGCCTGGGGGAGGAGCCTTGGTTTCCTCTATGCGAACGCGACCATGGGGCCGCGATCACGGAGGGCCAAGTTGGTAAAGCATCGCGAACACGGGCAAGCTCACGTTATCGCGTAGAAGGCCTGCCCAGTCATATTTAAACACTGTTAAACACGGGCAGAACTCTTTTTCTTCCTATTTTTCGAACTACCAAGCCCTAAGAACGATTTTCTTCCCCAAAGTCCATCCCCAAAGTGTAGGTAATCAATTCTAAACTCTACTCATCCAATTACCCGATATTTTTCATCACTTTTAAATCAAAAATCAAGAGTTTTCATGGTAAAAATAAAGGGTTTTGGTAGAATTAGAGAATTTTGTAAAAATAGGATTTTGACCTTGAATTGAGGTCGGATTTCGAAACTAATTGCATATTCGGGCTCGGTGATGAATGGGTAAACAGAATTTGATCTGAACCTCGAGTTTGGACCAAGTAGGCCCGGTGTCGGGTTTTAATGTTTTTTGACAAAACTAAGGAAAACAATAAATTTTCAGTAAAGTTGGTTCCTTTAGAATTAATTAATGATATTAAACTAATTATGATTATATTTGAGTGTGTTGGAGGTGAATTCGAAAGGAAAAGCGATAATTGAGCAGTGAGTGGCCTGCGGAATTGAGGTAAGTGTTTTGTCTAACCTTAGCTTAAGGGAATAGGTATTGTATGACTACTTTTTACATGTTTTTTTTGTTAAATCCGATGTATAGGTGAGTTTACGAGTACCTATACATTGTGGTCAGGTCATACCATGCGAGTAAATGTTATTTCTTGTTATTCTGGTCGTCTTAAAGCCCATCATCTGTGATTATTGTTGTTAGTGAAATGTTGAGAACACTGAGTTAAGATTGAAATGATAAATGATGATAGTAACCATGATGAAATATTGATTTCTTGTGAAATTCCTTTGAGAAAATTAAGTTGAGATTGAAATATCAAATGGTGATAGAAATTATGATGAAATACTGTTTCTCGTGAAATCCTCTTTTATGTTGTTGATGATTTGATGAGATTGTGAGGAAGAGTGTAAAGAACGAAGGGTGATGCCGTGCATGACTTAACTATATTGTGGAAGAGTGAAAAGCACGAAGGGTGATGTCGTGCATGATTTATTTATAAGGTGAGGAAGAGAGTAAAGCACGAAGGGTGATGCAGTGCAATTCTTAATTATAATCTGGTGAGGATGAGAGTAAAAGCACGAAGGGTGATGGCGTGTATTCTATTTATTATTTGGTGAGGCTGAGAGTAAAAGCACGAAGGGTGATGACGTGCAAGTTTACTTCCTATATTTAATTGCTAAAATTATTGTTTATCACTATCTGTGTTTTCCTTATTGTTTTCCTCATTCCTTATGTTGAAAATTCCCTATCGCATGCTCCCTTCCCATTAATTGTTGTTTACATTCTTTAATTGCTATTATTCCCTATTAGCATGATTTCGATGTCCAGGTTTTATGTGGTGTCTTGTTCTAGCCTCGTCACTACTCTGCCGAGGTTAGGCTCGACACTTACTCAGTACATGGGGTCGGTTGTACTGATACAACATTCTGCACTCTTTTGTGCAGATCCAGGTACCGGCTGGCGATAGAGATTTTAGTAGCGTTCATTCATCATTCGGAGACGCGAGGTATATATGCCGGCGTTTGCAGATTCTTGTAGTCCTCTCTTAGTTTAAAGAGACTATTTTATTCTACTCAAAACAGATATATTATTTTCTTTCAGCTCATTATTTGTAGTATTCGTAGAAGTTCGTGAATTGCGACACCAGACCCTGGGTAGTCTTAGATTTATATATATTTAGTTTGTGTCTCGGTTTATTTATTTGTTTAACATTTTATTTATAAGGTTATTCGCTGGAGATCATTAGACTTTATTTACTTTAAATTTGTTTTATTGTGTTTAAATAAGTAACCAAAGGAAAAATAGCTAATCGAATTCTAACATTGGCATGCCTAGCAAGTGTGGTGTTAGGCTCCATCACAACCCCTAAGGTTGGGAATTTGGGTCGTGACAAAGTTGGTATTAGAGCACTAGGTTGCATAGGTCTCACAATTCACGAACAAGCTTGATAGAGTCTGAGGGGTCGGTACGGAGACGTCTGTACTTATCTCTCAGAGGCTATGAAGTTAGGAACAAACTCATTTTTATTTCTACTCAAATACTGATTGAACTCTTCTAATCTCTTGCAGATGGAGAGAACACGTGCTTTCTCTTCCGCTGACCAACACTCCGGTCCTCCAAGAGCAGCAACTCCTACTAGGGGCAGAGGCCGAGGTCACACCAAGAGCCGAGGCAGGGGTAGGACTCAGCCCATTTAACAAACAGCAGCCCCAGTTGTGGAACCCCAGATTGACATTAATGAGGGAGTTCCAGCTCAGACTGTTCCAACGGAGCCATCTCAGGTCCTAGAGGGGTTTATTGCCACACCGGTACTTCAAGACGCTTTGGTCCATTTAGTGGAGTGCATATGGAGAGTGTAGCCCATACTGGCACATTCCCTGTTGCAGCAGCCGCAACTCAGGCTGGAGGTGGGGTCGACACTCCTATTCAAACTACTCCTCAGATTCAGACTCCAGCAGCCAATCCAGTTGGGGTAATTCAACCAGTTTCTCCAACGCCGCCCTTTGATGGGACAACTATATCCACTGATGCTTTGTGGAGATTAGACAGGTTCATTAAGTTATTCCCTGTTCATTTCAGTTTTGAGACTTCAGAGGATCCTCAGGACTATCTTGATAGCTATCGTGAGGTACTTCGTATTATGGGTATCTTGGAGACCAGTGAGGTCGATTTTGCTGCCTTTCAAATGACCTGTTCTGCCAAAAATGGTGCAGGGATTATTTGCTGACTGGACCAGTAGGGTCACCTGCTTTGACTTGGGATCAATTTTCTCATCTCTTTTTGGAGAATTTTTTGCATGTTACTACTCGAGAGGAGAAGCATCATCAGTTTGAGCGACTTCAGCAGGGCAGCATGACGGTGACCTAGTATGAGAATTGTTTTGTGGATTTGGCTAGACATGCTATTATTTTGTTGTCTACAGAGAGAGAGAGGGTCAGACGATTTATTGAGGGCCTTGCTCAGCCCATTAGGTTGCAAATGGCCAAAGAGACAGGGACTGGGATTTCCTTTCACGATGTGGCTAATGTGGCCAGGTGGGTTGAGTCGGTTCTTGGGATGGGAGGTCAGGGATAAGACAAGAGGCCTCGCCATTTTGGTTGTTTCAGTGGCGCCTCATCTGGAGGCGCGGTTAGTTTCACTAGAGGCCATTCTTCCAGGCCATTCCATTCAGTACTTCAGGCTTCACATGGTACCGCAGGTGGTCGCGTTTCTTATATGCCTCCTTCTACTCAGCCAATCTACAGTGCACCATCGGCTCCTACCAGTGCACCCCCTCTCTAGAGTGTTCGGGGTGGTTATATTAGTCGACAAGGTCATTTTGCCAGCCAACAGTCTCAGCAGTCGAGGTCTTATTACACTTGTGGTGACCCGAGGCACATTGCTAGATATTATCCTTGCGCGTCACATAATTCTCAGTATCAGAATTCCCATGCTATAGTTCTAGCACGGCCTGCCCAGCCTTCGAGGGGTAGGGGTCACGTAGCCAGAGGTAGAGGAGAGATTGTTAGAGGTGGAGGTCAGACTGCTAGGGGTTGAGGCCAGCCCGCTAGAGGTGGAGGTCCGCCCATCAGAGGTCCTCCCAGAGACATGGTTCAGGGCGGCGGACCCAACCCCGATTATATGCATTTTTAGCTAGACCCGAGGCGGAGTCCTCTGATGGTGTCATTACAGGTATCATTTCAGTTTGCAATAGAAATGCTCAGTTTTGTTTGTTCCGGGGTCTACTTATTCTTATGTGTCATCCTATTATGCCTCATATTTGATTATGCCCCGCGAGTCTCTAAGTGTCCCTGTTTATGTGTCTACGCCGCTGGGGGAGGCTATTGATGTAGATCGTGTATATTGTTCCTGCATAGTCATTATTGAGGGTCTTGAAACTAGTGTAGACCTGTTGCTTCTTAACATGGTCCATTTTGATGTCATATTGTGCATGGATTTGTAGTGACCTTATTATTCCATCTTGGACTGTCACGCCAAGACAGTTACTTTAGCTTTGTCGGGATTTCCTCGGTCAGAATGGAAAGGGACTCCTGGTCATTCTCCTAGCAGAGTGATTTCTTATGCCAAGGCTCGTCGCATGGTTGATAAGGGATGTTTGTCTTATTTGGCTTATTTGGCTCATATTCGTAATGCTGATGCCGAGATTTTTTCAATAGGGTCAGTGCCCATTGCTCGGAAATTTCCCGAAGTGTTTACTGTAGACCTGCTGGTAATGGAACTGGACAGGGATATCGATTTTTTTATTGATGTTGCTCCAGGCACCCAGCCCATTTCTTTTCCTCCATACCAGATGGCCCCATTAGAATTGAAAGAATTGAAAGAACAGTTGCAAGACCTGCTTGATAAAGGTTTCGTCAGGCCTAGTGTCTCGCCCTGGGGTGCGCCGGTTTTGTTTGTAAAGAAGAAGAATGGATCGATGAGAATGTGTATATATTACTGGCAGTTGAATAAAGTTACTATCAAAAATAAATATCCATTGTCGAGAATTGATGATTTAATTGATCATCTTCAGGGTGCTAGGGTGTTTTCAAAAATTGATATGAGAGCGGACTACCATCAGTTGAAGATTAGAGCGTCCGATGTTCCTAAAACAGCCTTTCGGACAAGGTATGGTCACGATGAATTTTTGGTGATGTCTTTTGGCTTGACTAATGCCCCAACAACCTTTATGGATTTCATGAATCAATTTTTCAAGCCCTATCTAGATTCTTTTGTAATCGTGTTCATTGATGATATTCTTATATACTCCCGCAGTCGGAGGAGCATGAACAACACCTCCGTATAGCACTCTAGACTTTGAGGGATAATCAGTTGTACGAAAAATTTTCAAATTCTAAGTTCTGGTTAGACTCAGTAGCTTTCTTGGGTCACATCGTATCAGCAGAGGGTATTCAGGTAGATTCTAAGAAAATAGAGGCAGTCAAGAACTGGCCTAGACCCACTTCAGCCTCGGAAATCAGGAGCTTCTTGGGTTTGGCGGGATACTACCGTCGTTTCATGGAGGGGTTCTCATCTATAGCAGCCCCGATAACGAGATTGACTCAGAAGGGTACCCCATTTAAATGGTCGGATGAGTGTGAGGCGAGCTTTCAGAAGCTCAAGACAACCTTGACTTCAGCAACGCTATTGGTGTTACCATCAGGTTCAGGACCTTTCACATTATATTGTGATGCTTCTGTGTTGGGCTTGGAGCAGTATTGAAGCAGGATAGTATGGTGATAGCATATGTGTCACGACAGTTAAAGATTCATGAGAAGAATTATCCAGTCCATGCCTTAGAGTTGGCAGCCATTGTTCACGCGTTGAAGATTTGGCAGCACTATCTTTATGGCATGCCATGTGAGGCTTACACGGATTATCGTAGCCTCCAGTACTTGTTCAAACAAAAGGATCTTAATTTGAGACAGATGAGATGGTTAGAGTTATTGAAAGATTATGATGTCACTATATTGTATCATCTGGGAAAGGCCAATGTGGTGGCTGATGCATTGAGTAGAAAAGCAGTAAGTATGGGCAGCCTTGCATGTACTCTAGTTAGTGAGAGACCGTTAGCTTTAGACATTCAGACGTTGGTAATCAGTTCATGAGGTTGGATATTTTGCCCAGCCATGTTCTAGCTTGTATAGTTGCTCAGTCTTCCTTAGTCGGGCGTATCAAAGATTGGCAGGATGATGACATGCATCTGATGCTCCTTAGGGACACAGCTCGGCAAGGTGGTGCCAAGAAAGTTACAGTTAGACATGATGGTGTTTTGAGGATGCAGGGTCGTATATGTGTGCCTAACGTTGACGGCCTTCCTGATTTGATTCTTGAAGAAGCTCATAGTTCTAAGTATTCTATTCAATTGGGTGTTGCCAAGATGTACCAGGACCTACGACAGCACTATTGGTGGAGAAGGATGAAAAAGGATATTGTTGCTTTTGTGGCTCGTTTTTTGAATTTCCAACAGATGAAATATGAGCATCAGAGACCCGGTGGTTTACTTTAGCATATAGAGATTCCTGAGTGGAAGTGGGAGCTTATCACTTTGGACTTCGTTGCTGGACTCCCACGGACTCAGAGGAAGTTCGACGCTGTTTGGGTTATTGTGGATAGGCTGACTAAATCAGCACATTTCATTCCAGTGGCAAGTACTTACACTTCAGAGCGGTTGGCAGATATATATTCGAGAGGTTGTTCATCTTCATGTTGTGCCCCTGTCCATCATTTCTGATCTAGGTTTCCGATCAAGGTACGCAGTTTACTTCGCACTTTTTGAGGGCAGTTCAACGTGAGTTGGGTACCCGAGTTGAGTTGAGTACAATATTTCATCCTCAGACTGACGGGCAGTCCGAGCGCACTATTAAAATTTTAGAGGATATGCTTCGCGCTTGTCTTACTGACTTTGGAGGTTCTTGGAATCAGTTCTTGCCGTTAGCCGAGTTTGCCTACAATAATAGTTATCAGTCGAGCATTCAGATGGCTCCCTATGAGGCATTATATGGTAGGCGATGTAGATCACCAGTTGGATGGTTTGAGCTGGGAGAGGCTCTGTTATTGGGTACAAACTTAGTTTAAGAGGCCTTAGATAAGGTCAATATCACACAGGAACGACTTCGTGCAGCTCAATCTACGCAAAAGAGTTACGCCGATCGTAAGGTTTAGGATGTGGCATTCATGGTTGGAGAGAGAGTATTGCTTCGTGTATCACCCTTGAAGGGTGTCATGGTATTTGGGAAGAAGGGCAAGTTGAGCCCTAGGTATATCGGGCCATTTGAGATTCTTGATGGAGTGGGGGAGGTAGCTTATAGACTTGCATTGCCTCTAGGGTTATCCTCCATTCATCCGGTATTTCAAGTATCTATGCTCCGAAAATATCATGGTGACCTGTCCCACGTGTTAGATTTTAGCTCTGTCCAATTTGACAAAGATTTGACTTATGAGGAGGAGCCGGTAGCCACCGGCAGGTTCGTCAGTTGAGATCAAAGAGTTACCCTTCAATTCGAGTGCAGTGGAAAGGTCAGTCCGTTGAGGCCGCTGCTTGGGAGTCCGAGTCAGACATTCAGAGTAAATATCCACACTTGTTTACCAATTTAGGTAATCTTCTATGTCCGTTCGAGGACGAACGTTTGTTTTAGAGGTGGATATTGTGATTACCCAATGGGTCATCTTGTGAATTAAGACTCCGTTCTAGGCTTATTAGCCATAAAAGATTTAATTTTAACTACATCAACTTGCGTGCGCAGTCCGGGCGTGAAACCGGAAAGTTTTTATGTGAAAATATAAGAAATACTAATTTTTAGAATTTAAAGTTTGGTTTTAGTTGACTTGAGTCAACCTTTTGAGTAAATGGACCCGGATCTGTCTTCTGACGATCCCGGGGGGTCCGCAGTAAAATATGGGACTTGAGCGTATGCCCGGAATTGAATTCCGAGGTCCCAAGCCTTAGAAATTAATTTTTGAAAGAAATTATTTTGCTGAATTATTAATGATATAAAGAAATATATTAATGTTTGAAACCATTAGTATCGGGCCCGTATGATTTTGAGGTTTAATTCATAGTTTTACATATTATTTTCATGATTTTATCGCACGAGAAAGTCCGTATGATGTTGTTAGACTTGCGTGCATGTTTGGTTTAGAGCCGAGAGGGCTCGAGTGAGTTTCGGATAAGCCACGGGGTGTTTTACACTTAAAAAGTTGCTTGATTTTGCTGTTACTGGTGCTCCGCTATTATGTTCATTGTGTTCGTGTGGAGTCACTCGCGAACGCGTAGAGTAAATTAATTGGGGTCGTTTTTTTTGTGCTATGCGAACGCGTAGACCCTCACGCGAACGCGAAACACTGGCAGTTAAAGCTTCGCGAACGCGTGTTGGGCTAAGTGAATGCAGAGGTAAATTGGGCCTGGGGGAAAAGCCTTGGTTTCCTCTATGCGAACACAACCATGGGGCCGCGATCGCGGAGGGCCTAGTTTGTAAGCATCGCGAACAGGGGCAGGCTCACGCGATCGCGTAGAAGGACTGCCCAGTCATATTTAAACACTCTTAAACACGGGCAGAACTCTTTTCTTCCTATTTTTCGAACTACCAAGCCCTAAGGACTATTTTCTTCACCAAAGTCCATCCCCCAAGTGTAGGTGATCAATTGTAAACTCTACTCTTTCAATTATCCAATGTTTTTCATCACTTTTAAATCAAAAATCAAGAATGTTCATGGTAAAAATTGAGGGTTTGGGTAGAATTAGGGAATTTTGTAAAAATGGGATTTTGATCTCGAGTGGAGGTCGTATTTCTAAACTAATTGAATATTTGGGCTTGGGGGTGAATGGGTAAATGGAATTTGGTGTGAACCCCGATTTTGGACCAAGCGGGCCCAGGGTCGGGTTTTAACATTTTTTTAGAAAACTTAGGGAAACCAAAACTTTTTAGTAAAGTTGGTTCCTTTAGAATTAATTAATGATATTAAACTAATTATGATTAGATTTGAGTGTGTTGGAGGTTAATTCGAAAGGAAAAGCGGTAATTGAGCAGTGAGTGGCTTGCGAAATTGAGGTAAGTGTTGTGTATAACCTTAGCTTGAGGGAATAGGTATTGTATGACTACTTGTTACCTGTTTTTTTGTTAAATTCAATGTATAAGTGAAGTGACGAGTACCTATACGTTGTGTTCAGGTCATACCATGCGAGTAAATGTTATTTCTTGTTATTCTGGTCGTCTTAAAGCCCATCATCTGTGATTATTGTTGGTAGTGAAATGTTGAAAACATTGAGTTGGGATTGAAATGATAAATGATGATAGTAACTATGATGAAATATTGATTTCTTGTGAAATTCCTTTGAGAACATTAAGTTGAGATTGAAATATTAAATGGTGATATAAATTATGATGAAATATTTTTTCTCGTGAAATCCCTTTTTATGTTGTTGAACATTTGATGAGATTGAGGAAGAGTATAAAGCACGAAGGGTGATGTCGTGCATGACTTAATTATATTGTGAGGAATATTGAAAAGCACGAAGGGTGATGCCATGCATGATATATTTATAAGGTGAGGAAGTGATTAAAGCACGAAGGGTGATGCCGTGCAATTCTTAATTATAATCTGGTGAGGATGAGAGTAAAAGAACGAAGGGTGATGCCGTGTATTCTATTTATTATTTGGTGAGGCTGAGAGTAAAAACACGAAGGGTGATACCGTGCAAGTTTACTTTCTATCTTTGATAGCTAAAATTATTTTTGATCACTATATGTGATTGTCTTATTTTTTTCCTCATTCCTTATGTTGAACATTCCCTATCGCATGCTCCATTTCCATTAATTTCTGTTTACATTCTTTAATTGCTATTATTCCCTGTTAGCATGATTTTGGTGTCCAGGTTTTATGTGGTGTCTCGTCCAAGCCTCGTCACTACTTCGCCGAGGTTACGGCTCGGCACTTACTCAGTACATGGGGTCGGTTGTACTGATACTACACTCTGCACTCTTTTGTGTAGATCCAGGTACCGGCCAGCGATAGAGATTTTACTAGCGGTCATTCATCATTCGGAGACACGAGGTATATCTGCCGGCATTCGCAGATTCCTGGAGTCCTCTCTTAGTTTATAGAGACTTGTTTATTCTACTCAAAACAGATATATTATTTTCTTTCAACCCATTATTTGTAGTATTCTTAGATGTTCGTGAATTGCGACACCATACCCTGGGTAGTCTTAGAGTTATATATAATTAGTTCGTGGCTCGGTTTATTTATTTTTTTAACATTTTATTTATGAGGTTATTCACTGGAAATCATTATACTTAATTTACTTTAAATTTATTTTATTTTGTTTAAATAAGTAACCAAAGAAAAATTAGCAAATCGAATTCTAACATTAGCTTGCCTAGCAAGTTTAATGTTAGGCGTCATCACGACTTCTAAGGTTGGGAATTTGGGTCATGACACGTTTTCAAAATATATTTCCCAAATTTATTTTGGAAAAACATGTGTATAGGGATTTGGCCCAAAACCAGCTATTGAGCTAGTTTTGGGATTTAAGATTTTGCCAAAATATAGGCAAAATCTATGGCCAAATATGTGTTTGCCAAATAAAACCAAAGTTTATTTTAGCAAAATCTATGGCCAAACGGGTCCTATGTTTTATCCATGGTTTTTGTGAGACATACACAATGAACACGCAATTGAAGATAGAGATTTGCACTAAATATTAGTAGTAACCTATTGTAGGTGATCGAATTTTGTTGAAGAGTTAACCTAACTAGCCGTTCATTCAACTGCTTAAATTAAAAATAGTCGATGGACGTATAATATATAAATATCTCAAGCATACTATATGTATAACGATATATTATCTATGTACAATCCACATATACCGATTAGAAAAAGTAAATAACAGATATGACTGGCTATTTATGTAATGCTCCCAATTTTGTTTAAGAAATGGACATACACAATACCAAACAAGATTCTTAAACACTTACTGGACATGTCAATGGGTCATTGTGAAGGCATGTGGCCCAAGTTGGTAACTTCTATAGCACTTTAGAGGAGTGCCCGCTTAAGGTCCGCCCAAGTGACCGAGCCCATGTCACTTTTCTGAAAGTTGGGCTTTTATTTGTGTGGCCCCTGAAGACAAGCATACTAAATTAATTGGAAAAAGAAAATCAGAGCACCTAAATATACATAAAGTTATCTTAGTTATGCTGCGTACAATTTTTTCTCTCAATGTTAAAGGTTATTCATTCTCCAATAAAACTTCTACTTAATGGGGAAAGTGCACATTTAGTCAGTAATAACACATGTATTTACTTTTAAGCCACTATTTAAAATGTCTTTAGTCTTTAACCACTGCTTTAATAAACTTTTACCCACCCGGGCGAAAATACCCTTCTGCTCATAAAGTTCAGGACCAAGTGTCCTTAACTTATAAGTTTGTTACTGTATGTTCAGGACTAGCTTCCCTTAATTTATGAGCTTGTAAGTCTAAGTTTAGGAATACATGTCCTTAAATTTTGAACTTATAACTCTAAGTTCAGGACTACATGTCCTTAACTTTCGAACTTGGAACTCGAAGTCCAGGATTACCTGTCCTTAATTTCTGTGCTTGTAACTCTAAGTTAAGGATTACCTGTCCTAATTTATGTGCTTGTAACTCTAAGTTAAGGACCAAGTGTCCTTAATTTTTGAACTTCCAACTCTAAATTCAGGACCAAGTGTCCTTAACTTATGAGCTTCTTCCTGTAAGTTCAGGACTAACTGTCCTTTATTTATGATCTTGTAACTCTAAGTTTAGGGCTACCTGTCCTTAACCTTAGAGCTTGTAACTCTAAGTTAAGGACCAAGTGTCCTTAATTTTTGAACTTCCAACTCTAAATTCAGGACCAAGTGTCCTTAACTTATGAGCTTGTTACTTTACGTTTAGGACTAGTTGTCCTTAACTTATGAGCTTCTTACTGTAAGTTCAGGACTAACTGTCCTTTATTTATGATCTTGTAACTCTAAGTTTAGGGCTACCTGTCCTTAACCTTAGAGCTTGTAACTCTAAGTTCAGGGCTACATGTCCTTATTATTTAAACTTGAAACTCTAAGTTCAGGACTACCTGACCTTAATTTTTGTGCTTGTAACTCTAAGTTAAGGACAACCTGTCGTATGTTAGCCATTGAAATATTTTGTACCAAATCACTTTCCCCGGATCCTCATGATCTACAAAGATAGATAAGGATGTAAATGAAATGGATGAGTGAAAGAATGTTGGTTACCGTGACATGTTCAAATGTGATACACAGATTGCCCTCAACATTGTTAACATGTTAATGAAAATGTCATGCTATAGTAGATAGTGTACAACATATAGAGCCTAGTTTGTATGAACATGCTAGCAAACTCTTTTTTCTAGATAAGCAGTGTTCCTGCAGAACGGGAGAAAGGGTTTTGAAATTTTGATAGAAGGTTTGGGAAGGAAAAGAGAGAAGAAAGAGTAACATCGTCTTTTCATATTAATTTTAATAGACTAGTGCCTACTTTTGCTCATTATTAAAAATCCTGGATAAAAAGTAAATACCACTTTAAAAAGTGGATACCCCATGCAAGTTTTACCTACTTAATCTAACTACCCATGAGTGCATATATGTGATTAGTTTTCAGGTTTAAATCTAAATTGTATTTAAACCCAAAAATATACTTTCTTAGTTTTGGACAAAAACTTCAATTTTAACTCTTTAATTCCTCATTTTAGAGTTCATATATTTTTAGAATGCAAATTAACTCATTATAAAGCATTGTATCAGAATATTTGGAAAACAAGGAAGTGAAATTCTAAACTATTTTGTGGCTTTATTTGGGTAGAAATGTATCTGCATCCGATATATACACTCAATTTAATTAATTTAACCATAAATAATAAACTAAAATTTATTAGGAGTCCTACATTTAAATAATAAAATTTTCAAAGATGGAATCTATCTAATAAGGCACTGTGATAACATTTAGGGTTGCCGTCACATTTCTATCTTTTGTTTCCCTCTATCTTTCTTTTAACTTGGCTTTACTATTCATCTCTGATTTAACAAGAAGCTGAAGTTTACTTTTTCAATGATTCAATTGCAAAATTAATTCAAAGTATTATGCTAATAACTCAATTGAGAATATATTTTTCACAATCCCAATTCTCCTCCGAAGGGTGTCGTGATGGCACCCAGTCTCTACGACTAGGTAATCCTAAAAACTAATAACAATTGAACAGACATAAATTAACAAGTTATTGAAATTTACTAAATAATAGATAAAGCCTTCTGAAATACAAAATCTCACAATACACACCCCAAAACCGGTAGAACTGAGTCATAAGCTCTACATAATATGTAACAACTCGGCCGGTCGTTTCGAGAGTTATAGCCTCGATCCCCTGTTTAATGATTTCCCCGTGTCTTTTTCTGCTTGCCGGGAGGTTTTGGGTGTGGTTTCGGAGTGTTTTGGGACACTTAGTCCCTAAGCGAAAGCTTAAGTCTTAGGATTCAGACCGTAGTCGGAATTGTGTGAAGACGACTGCCGAATGGAGTTTTGTGTATTCCGTTAGCTCCGTTGGGGGATTTTGGACTTAGGGGCGTGTTCGGATGGTGTTTCAGACGTCTGTATCTCATTTAAGCTTAAAATGGAAAAATTCAATTTTTTAACATTTTGACCGGTAGTGGACTTTTTGGTATCAGGGTCGGATCTCTATTCGGATTCCGGAAGTTGGAGTAGGTCCATAAGGTTCAATATAACTTTTTCTGCAAAATTTGGCATCAATCGAACGTGGTTTGATAGATTTCGACATCAGTTGTAGAATTTTGAAGTTTCAAATTCATTAAGTTTGAATCGAAGGGTGATTTGTGTTTTTACCGTTGTTTGATGTGAATTGAGGGCTCGACTAACTTTGTATGGTATTTTAGCACTGGTAGGTATTTTTGGTTGAGGTCCCCGGGATATCGGGTGAATTTCGGATTCTTATCGGATCATTTTGGACTTGTAAAGGATAGCATATTTTCTCGTTTTTCCAATTCTTGAGTTCCTTCTTCGCGTTCGCGAGGGGTATTCAGCGTTCCCAAAGAGGAGCTGGAGGCAGGAGGCAGGAGAAAGGTTTTTATTTACATTCGTGAAGGGGTTATTAGGTAGTGCATCGCGAACGCGAGAAGGGCATCGCGTTCGCGTATTGGACGTTGAGCGGCTGGGACCCCTGGCCTTTTGCCTACGCGTTGCGATGTTGGTCCAGCGTTCGCGCAGGGTCAAGCTGTGTGGTCTATGCATTTGAGACATGAGTATCGCGTTCACGATTAAGGATTTTAGCTAACGAAACTTTTTTGCTTCGTGAACTCAAGGCTTTAGTCGCGTTCGCGAAGAAGAAATCACAAGGCAGACTTATATCATTTAAAAAACGAGGGTTAGGCCATTTTTATCAAAACTTGAGCTTGGGAGTTAGGATTTGGACGAGATTTTGGGGGATTTCAGAGACATGGATTGGGTAATGATTCTACACTCTATTGTAGTTATATCCCACCAATCTACCATTAATTTCATCTTTAATTTCGGATTTTGGGGTTAAAATTTGGGGAAAATTGGAATAAGTTCTTCAACTAAGATTTCGAGTTTTGAAAAGGGATTTGTGGTCGGATTTGAGTAATTTTTATATGGTTGGACATGAGTGAATGTGTGTTAATATTTTGTGACTTTTACCCGATTCGGAGACGTGGGCCCGGGGAGGTTTTTTGGGACGATTTCCTAGTTTCTTGCTTTAGCTTAGATTTCATTGATTAGATTAGTTCTTATAGCTATATTTATGGTATGTAATTGATTTTGGGTAGATTTGGGCCATATGGAGCCGGATATTTGTTGGAAAAACATTGCCACCGATTGATTTAACATGGTTCCAGGTAAGTGACTTTCCTAACCTTGTGTGGGGGATATCCCTTATGATTTGGTATTGAAATTGATACGTGAGCTTCGTGTACGCGAGGTGACGAGTGCGTACACGGGCTATTTTTTGCAAATACTTGATTTTACTGAGTAATTACCTGTTTTCACCTTAATTGAGTATACCAGCATGTGTAGTTACCCTGTTATCTTAGCGTAGCATGTTTACCTACCGTAATTGCTTAACTGAACTGTTCAGCATGTTTAGTGAACTCCTGCTTCCTTTTCTTGATTTGAACTTAGCCTAAATTGTAGATTCTCTTACTGTAATTGTTATATTCAATTGTTTGAGCTGTGTATTTACTTTGGGACTATGGGACGGTATCCCGGGAGATCTCCCTTCATGTTTAATTTTGAGACTATGAGGCGGTTCCTCAGGAGTTTTCTCTACACATATACTATTTAGACTACGAGGCGGTACCTTGGGAGTTCTCCCTGCATATTTATTCAGGGACTACCAGACGATATCACAGGAGATCCCCTGCTGTTCATTTTTGTGTGTTGAACTGTTATTTGCTGTATTTCCTTTGCTTAGTTTCTCTCTATTATTATATTGTGTATTTACTGCTTCATTTATTATTTACCAGTAGGTATGACCTGACCTCGTTACTACTCGATCGAGGTTAGCTTTGGCACTTATTGGGTACCATAGTGGTGTACTCATGCTACTCTTCTGCACATGTTTTCATGTGCAGATCCAGGTACATTATTCTAGCCACATTATTAGTCGTACACCGCTGCTGCTATGGAGACTTCGAGGTACATCTTCTGCGTCCCCAGATATAGGAGTCCCCCTCTTCTTCTTTTTGTGTAGTTCTTCTTCTACTACTTCCATAATACTGATGTACAGAACTTATAGAGATTTCGTGGAAACATGTGACTTATGATGTTCCAGGTCTTCGAAAAAAGTTTCATGTATTTTGTTGAGAGTTGTTATCTTATATGCCGAGCAGCATTTCTATCACTATTTAATTCTGTTACTATAAATGGCTTATACTTATTTTTCATTTTCGTTGTTTTTCCGCAAATAGTAGGTGTACCTAGATGTAGAGACTAGGTACCGTCACGACCTCTCACGGAGGGAAGGTATGGTCATGAAAAGTTGGTAATAGACTTCTAGGTTCATAGGTGTTGTGAGTCACAATACAGTTTATTAGAGTCTCGCGGATCGGTACAGAGACGTCTGTACCTATCGTCGTGAGGCTATGGAACTGTTAGGAACAATTATACTTCTTTGATTCCTTATCGTGCAAATTCGTTGACATCAAATTCTAAACTTCTATATTCGATTCTTTATCACAGATAGTGAGGACCCGTACCATAGGATCTGACGACCAGGCACCCGTGCCCCTTGCTAGAGCTGCTAGAGACCGGGGTCGGAGTAGAGGATCACCAGGCGGTGAATCCAGAGCAACCGTGCGAGCTGCGATAGAGGAGCTCCCAATAGCTCCAGCTTAAGGGTAGGCAACGGAGGTTCCTGTTGTTGCACCAGCCCTCTAGGAGACTCTAGCCCTGTTCATGAGCTTGTTCAACACTTTAGCTCACGCTTGATTGAATCCATTAGCTCCCGCCACATCTCCGGCCGGGAGAGGGGCACAGACTCCCGCAATCCGCACTCATGAGCAGAGGGTCCAGGTTAACTAAGCCCCATAGTTCATCCCTATGCAGCCGGTAGCTCCAGTTCAGCACGAGACTAGGACAACCGCTTATGAGGTGGAGTAGCTCAGACACGAGATGTACAAGAAGTACCACTCACCTACCTTCATCGGATTGGCTACAAATGATGCTCAGGGTTTTCTGGAGGAGTGTCATTGTATTCTATGTACTATGGGTGTAGCGGAGACAAGTCTGGTTTCTTTTACCACCTTACATCTCAGAGGATCAACTTATCAGTGGTGGCGTGATTATGAGTTGAGTAATCCGGATGAGGCAACTGCACTTATGTGGACTCAATTTTCGGACATGTTTTCGAGAGAGTATGTCCCTCATAGCCTCAGGGACTCATGACCGCGGAGTTTGAGCAGTTGTGCTAGGGTGCTATGACTGTGTCAGAGTATGCAGTCCGCTTCAGTGATTTGGCCCGACATGCACCGACCTTGATTTATTGAGGGACTTCACCCAAATACTCGGATCAGTATGGCCGGGGAGTTAGATATGGACATCTCTTATCAGCAGGTTGTGAGTATTGCCAGGGGATTGGAGGGCATGCTTGCACGGGATGGAGAGGAGAGGGAGGCCAAGCGGTCTCGAGAGTCTGGCACCTACAGTGGTACTCGTGCCTCAACAGCAGCTCGACATGGTAGGGGTTATGTGAGTCGCCCCGTTCATTCAGCTCTTCCAGCCGCCAATGATGTTTCAACCCTTTCTAGGCTGCAGGAGCCTTATTATGCACCGCCAGTATCTAGTGCGCCTCCTACTCAGGGTGCTTTTAGCGGCCAGTCCAGCAGACTTGGCCCGAGTCAGTCACATCAGCCACGCCCTCCGAGAGCTTGTTTTGAATATGGCGACACTCACTATTATGGTGAGGTATTGCCCTAGACTTAGGAGGGGTACACCTCCACAGACTTCTCAGCCACCACGTGCTCCACCGGGTCCTTAGGCTATGATTCCAGCACCATCTACCGTTTCACGTGCTCACCCAGCTCGAGGTGGAGGTCCGGGAGGTCGAGGTCGACCTAGAAGGGGAGGCCAGGCCAGGTATTATGATTTTCCGGCTCGTACAGAGACAGTTACTTCCTACTCTGTCATTACAGGTATTATTCCAGTCTGTTATAGAGATGCATTGGTATTATTTGACCCAGGCTCTACGTATTCCTACATGTCCTCTTATTTTGCCTGCATTTGGGCGTATGTAGGGATTCTTTGAGTTCCACTATTTATGTTTCTACTCTTGTGGGAGATTCCCTTGTTATGGACCACGTGTATCAGTTGTGTTTGGTTTCTCTTAGTGGTTTTGAGACAAGATCCAATTTATTATTATTTAGCATGGTACACTTTGATGTTATCTTGGGCATGGACTGGCTATCGCAACATTATGCTATTCTTTATTGTCACGCTAATACCGTGACGCTTGTTATGCTAGGATTACCGCGATTAGAGTGGAGGGGTACCTTAGAGTACACTCCCAGTAGAGTTATTTCATTTCTTAAGGCTTAGAAGGGGTGTGACGCGTATCTAGCTTATGTGAGAGATGTCAGTATTGATACCCCTAGAATTGAGTCAGTTCCAGTAGTGAGAGACGTCCTAGATATAAGGCATGCCGCCCGACAGAGTTATTGATTTTGGCATTGATTTGTTGCCGAGCACTCAACCCATCTCTATTCCTCCATATCATATGGCTCCCCCTGAGTTGAAGGAGTTGAAGGAGAATTTACAAGAGTTACTTGATAAGGGCTTCATTCGGCCTAGTGTGTCACCTTGGGGGTGCTTTGGTCTTATTTGTGAAGAAGAATGATGGTTCTATGCGTATGTGCATTGATTATCTCCAGCTGAACAAAGTCACAGTGAAGAACAGGTATCCATTGCCTCGTATTGATGACTTATTTGATCAGTTACATGGTGCCAGACTGTTTTTCAAGATTGACTTACGTTCAGGCTATCATCAGTAGAAGATTCGGGAGCAAAATATCTCGAAGACTGCTTTCAGGACTTAATATGGTCACTATGAGTTTCTTGTTATGTCCTTTGGGCTGACTAATGCCCCAGCAAATTTATGCCCTTGATGCACAGTGTGTTCCGGCCTTATCTTGACTCCTTCGTCATTGTGTTTATTGACGACATTATAGTGTACTCTCGGACTCGGGAGGATCATGAGCAACACCTGAGGACTATGCTTCAGACTTTGCGAGAAAACAAGTTGTATGCAAAATTTTCAAAGTGTGAGTTTTGGCTAGACTCAGTGGCATTCTTGGGTCACGTAGTATCGAGTGATGGGATCAAGGTGGATCCGAAGAAGGTGGAGGCAGTGTAGAGTTGGCCTAGATCGTCATCATCTACAGAGATCCAAGTATTGGTCGAGCTGAGTATTGGCTTGTGTGGTCTCTCGGTCTTCTCTTTATGATCGTATCAGGGAGAATCAGTATGATAACCCCTATTTTCTTGTCCTTAAGGACACGGTCTAGCACGGTGATGCTAAGGAGGTCACTATTCGGGATGATGGTGTATTGAGGATGCATGATAGGTTATGTGTGCCCAATGTAGATGGGTTGCGTGAGTTGATTCTCCAAGAGGCTCACAGTTCGCGATACTCAATTCATCCGGGTACCGCGAAGATGTATCAGGACTTGAGGCACCATTACTGGTTGAGGCAGATGAAGAAGGACATAGTGGAGTATGTAGCTCGGTGCCTAAATTGCCAGTAGGTGAAGTATGAGCACCAGCGTCCAGGTGGATTGCTTCAGAAGTTAGAGATTTCAGAGTGGAAATGAGAGTGGATCACTGTGGATTTCGTTGTTGGACTCCCTTGAACTCAGTGGAGGTTTGATGCAGTTTGGGTGATTGTGGATAGGCCGACTAAGTCAGCTCATTTCATTCCTGTGATGACTACCTATTCTTCCGAGCAGCTGGCTCGAATCTACATCCGCGAGATCGTCAGGCTTCATGGCGTACTGGTATCTATCATCTCTGATCGGGGTATGCAGTTTACATCACGGTTCTGGAGGGCCGTACAACATGAGTTGGTTACTCCATTGGAGCTGAGCACATCATTTCACCCTCAGACGGACGGTTATTCCGAGTGCGCTATTTATATATTAGAGGATATGCTCCGTGCGTGTGTGATGGAGTTTGGAGGGTCGTGGGACTAGTTCTTGCCGCTAGCGGAGTTTTCCTACAACAACAGTTATCAGTCGAGCATCTAGATTGAACCGTATAAGGCTCTATAAGGTAGACGATGTCGATCCCCAGTGGGTTGGTTCGAGCCGGGCGAGGCTAGATTATCGTGTACGAACTTGGTTCAGGATGCCCTTGACAAGGTGAAAGTTATTTAGGATATATCGACTTCGTATAGCTCAGTCTAGACAGAAGAGTTATGCGGACCGGAAGGTTCGTGATGTAGGATTCATGGTTGGAGAACGGGTCTTGCTCCGGGTATCGCCTATGAAGGGCGTTATGAGTTTCGGGAAGAAGGGCAAGTTTGCACTATTTTTGCACTATTCAATGGTGCACTATATTTTGCACCAAATCTAAATTTGGTGTAAAATTTGGTGTTTTTTTTTGCTCCAATGGAACACCAAATTTTACACCATTTTAGTTTATGAATATGTAATGACCCGGCCGGTTGTTCCGAGAGTTTAGCCTCATTTTCCCCTATTCCTGCTTCATGTTGGGTTGTTAGCTCATTTATGTTATGTTGGGTCGATTGTATCAGGTTCGGAGTGATTGTAGAGGGAAAGGAGACACTTAGTCTCTTAAGTTTGGTTATTTAGTGGAAAAGTCAATCGGAAGTTGACTGATAGGTATATGATCCCGAAATTTGGTTTTTATGGTTCAGATGGCTTCGTTAGGTGATTTGGGACTTAGGTGTGTATTGGAAATTATAGACATGTAATTTTTGACCCTCCCGAGATTTTACACATTTTAGCGTTTAAATATTTAGTTTAGGTCTAATATCGCTATTTTAACAAGTTTTGACTCTTTTACTTTATTTTATCACAAAAAAAGAAAATTACAAATATAGTTTCATTAATGTTTATTGCAGTCATACTATTTTACTAGGATTTTTATCTTTATATAATCTTGAAAAAATACCAAAATAGTTTCACAATATAATATTATTTATTTTAATTAATTAGAATTAGTTTTATATTTTATATTATAAATTTTATATCATTTTTAGAAGGAAGAGTGAGTTTTTAGGTTGGTTTATCCCATTTTAATAAGGGAGGTACACTTTTAGTCTTGGACCCAATTTTCGGCCCAATTGCCCTAAGGCCAATCTCCTTAGCCGATGATTCCCCAAGCACAATTCCATAAGAAACAGAGTAAGAGGGAACAAACAGAAAGGGGAACAGAGTGTGCCACCTTCTTCCGTTCTCAAGCCAAAACAGCCTTGTGAAGCCACCAATTTCTTCCATCAAACAACATCATTTTCCGGCATATTAATTATTTCTCCTTCATCCAAGACCGGCCATAGCACCACCACCGTGCTACTGCTCTGTCGGTGCCGGGTTTACTGCCACTACTTCATAGCTTCGTCGAACTCTACCCTGAAACCACAAAATATCTTCTGTTTTCTTTATATGCTTCCATTTTAATTTATTTTCTCCGACAAAACAAAAGCTAAAAAAAATTAGAGTTTCAAAGGCGAGGTTCGTTGAGGCTTTGCTAGCGGGGTCTCCAGTTCGAGGTGTCTATTTCTTGATCATGTTTGAAGTTTAGAGATGGATTTTGTTTTAATCAAAAGAAATCAGTTCATTTTTAATTAAATTTTAAAGAGCATTTTGGCTTCCACTTGAGGTCCACTCTCTTCTTTGTTCTTTACTTAACTGAAATTGCCTTATGTGGGTGTTCTATATGTCTGTTTGCCTAATATGCTTTAATCATTATTATGTGAATAACTTGAGATTTTATTTAGAGATCTATTTGAGTTGATCAACTTATGACTAAATACATAATTGTACATTGTTGAATGCGTGTCTTACAAATCTATGTTGACCCGTGAAAGAGAAACATAAATTGATTTAGCAAGGGAATGAGTTTAGACAAAAGGCTTAAACAAATGGGTTATTCGACGAGAATTTTAAGAGGTGGTTGAATTGATTTTTTTTATTTTATAGATCCTATTTAGACTGATAATAAGTTGAATATGACAAAGCTTGATTACATAGGCCGTGAGGGGGGTAATCTCTTAAAATCAGATTTGGGTCTTACTTCTAAATTGAACGTTGGACTTAATAAACTTTGTATTTGGTTTTAGTTTATCAACTTAATCGTTAGGAGCATGTTCAGGCTGACCACACTTGGATAGGCAAACCTTAGACTTTTTTTATTTTATTTTTGTTCGAGGTGAGATGTCGTTTCCTTTAGTTCATATTCAGGGGAATGCCCTGTAGACTTTGTATATACTTTATCCGGGGTATGCCCCGTAGTGAATGTAATTGGAGGTTGTGACAAACCTCGTGGAAGAATTATGGTATATATTAGTATTTAGGGCATTACCTTATTTTTATAAGTTAATTTTATTATTATTATAATTGTATAAAAATAAATATAACCATTATTTAAAAATAAAAAATGCAAATGTAAGATATCTAATGTTGCTAAAATTGAAAAGTAAAAACTAAAATTTAAAAAAGAAAATTAACAATACATAAAATAAAAATACATTAAAATTAAAAGTACATCAAAGGATGATACATTAAAATTGAAATTACATTAAAAACATAAACATAAGTTTACTAATCCGCTATGTCATTTCCAGGTTCACCAAAATTACTAAAAGAATAAGATAACGGGGTAGAAGATTATTGTGCTCGTGGTTGTTGAAATTGTTGACTTATTTTATTGATTATTCATTTTTGTTCTTGTCGCAAAAATTCACGAAGATTTGCATCGTCAATGGAATTCAACTTCGTCAATAAAATTTTATTTTTTTCTTTGAATTCTTTTTGTCTCCAAGCTTCATTTCTTGAGTTACTTGACTTTTCCATCTCCTCAACAAGCCGATTATTTTCTGATTGGATCATTTTCACGTAATCTTCATCAATTTTTCTCTTCAATTTTGCTTTCTTTACCCCAATAGGTTGTTTTGATGATGTTTCCTCACCTGCAACATCCTCATTTAAATTTAGTGAAAATGATGACAAGTTAGGAGACGATACCAATGATGAATCAGAAGTAGGAGCCTCAGACTCCGATAAGACATAAGTAGAGCCATGCTTTCTTGCTTTTGTTCTTCCAAAATCAACATCACTAAACTTCTCAAAATCTTTCATTATATCCCACACATGATCAAATTTAAAGTCTTTTTAAAAGTTCTGGTCTTGCATAAGTAAAGTTTTTACTTGTGCAATCTGCAGTATTTAAGTAAAAGTATGATAAAAAATAATCAAATATATATAAATATAGTATAATCAAGTAACTAAATAAAATACTTACGATATCTTTTTCAGAAGCACCACTTGGATGTAAATTTTTGACTTAACGAATACATGTGTTTAATTTTCTGACAGCCTTCTCAATTGTTTGAAGTCAACATTGCACCGATCTTTGGTTGCGCTCCACCCAATTCTCTTCCTTTCCACGATTGTAAGCTGCGGCGACTCGATTCCAAAAATTATCTTTTGATTGGTAAATTCCCGTTACAGAATCTTGAGAAACATCTAGGCAGTTTAGATTGCGTGCATTGGAGATGGAAAAATTATCCAACAACATGGGCTGGACAATATGCAGGTCGTAGTGGATCCCCAACAATTATTCTTAAAGTTGTAGCTGATTACGACCTTTGGATATGGCATGCATATTTTGGTATTGCCCGGCACCAATAATGACATTAATGTTTTAGAATCATCACATTTATTCTCCAATCTCGCTTATGGTATTGCTCCTACGGCCCGTTATGTTATTCAAGGAAAATAATATGACATGGGTTATTATTTAGTTGACGGTATATATAAAAAATGGCCTACTATTGTGCAAACTATTCGGGAGCCACGTTCAGCAAAGAAGAAATATTTTCCAATGAAACAAGAATCTTGTCGAAAATATGTTGAACGTGCATTTAGAGTTTTGCAATCTCATTTTGTAATTGTTGCAGGTCCGTCACATTTTTAGAGATAAGAGGTGCTACGTGATATAATGATCACACGTATTATACTGCAGAACATGATAATTGAGGACGAGCGTGATCTTAATGCACCAATTCAAGATGCACATGAATGTCCAGATCCTACGGTAGAAATGACAGTAGATGAAGATCACCGATTTGAACAATTTTAGCTCGAAGATGCGCATTTCGCACTTAGTAATGCATTAATCGAGCATTTATGGGAGAATAGAGGCGAAAGTTGAATATTTATGTAGCGCTTAAATTAAATTTGACTATGATGTAGTATTTATTTAATTATCTTTTATCAATAATTTCACTTTTAGTTGATTTATCCTTTAAAATAATTTTCTAATAAATGATTATATAAGTAGTGAATGTGAAATATATGTGATGAATATGAAAAAAAGAAGAAGATAGAATATGTTTGAAGGAAATAAACATAAAATTTTAAAAGAAGATAATAATATAATATTGAAAAGAGAGAAGAAGATAAAAAGAAATATTATTTTTTGGTGTAAAAAAATAGTGTAATGGTCAGAGTAAATTTGATGTTACACCATTTTAGTGTGAAATTTGTGTTAGGATTGGTGATGGTCTAAATCTTACCTCATTTGGATTTTGGGGTTCATTTCCAAATTGAGGCATATTTATGCATTCATTGTCAAGAAAATGACGCATAAGGGTTGTAGCATTTGGGTAGATTTGGTCACAAAATCGACAATCTATTAGAGTTACGTCATTTCCAAATGGAGACATACTTTCACTTTGAACTTTCGAAATAATGAACTTCTTTTAACTTTTTCTAGAGAATATAATTAAAAGTAAATCTTATTAAACGATATATCAGAGAATAAAATTGAAAAAGTAAGAAATCAATAGGAGATCACGAGGTTGAATAACTATGCGTTACAGAGAATGAAGCATAAAATGTTGATAATACGAACACTGAGAGTGAAAGAGATAGCTCGAGAAAGAAAAGACTGATCATGATTTTGGCGTGAATAAAAAAAACGCGGAGGAAACGTATATATAGGAGAATTAGAAAGATGCAGGGGATTCACAATTAATAATATGTTTAAACCGCATCTCCAGAAAAGGAATAAGGAAGAAAAAAGGAAAATCTTCGTTGAAGTGGTTTTAAAATCATTACTAACTTGAAAAAGAACTTTAGTAATTTTTTTATGCGAGTATATATAACTTGAATCTATAATTTTTATATCGTTTATAAAATAAAGTTAAATTATTTAAATTAATATACTGAAAGCCTTCATATTGGTAGGGGTATACACGAACCGGTTTAGTTCGATTTTATCAAAATCAAACCAAATCAACTATATCGATTTGGATTGGTTCGCTTTTGTCAGGTTTTTCGAGTTTTTTTGGTTTTTCAGAACATGAATACTATTGAAATAACTTTATTAATGTTATAAATTAAATTTTGATAAATGAATATATATTTAGTAAAAAATAAAAAACATGAAAAATACATGATCTATTAACACATTCTTATTGGGGGTTATTTTAATAACATATGATAGTTATTTCTTTTTCATCTAGCAATAATTTTTCGTTAATGTATGCTTTCAAGGTTAACCAAAATTAATAATTAAACATAAAAATCAATATGATACATAAGTAATGATATCTTCTATTTAATTTTAAATTATCAAAATACCATTTCAAATTTGACAAGATATAAAAATTTGATACATCTTGACATATGAATATGAAGGGACTAAGAGATTGAAGCATTTCAATAACACTTGATAAGGAAGTAATGATACAATCCAATTTTTAAACTAAATAAAATAGATGCATTTCATAGTTTTATTAAATTTTACATCCCATGAGAGGATCCCAAATATTTTTAGATATTTTTTAAAGAAAAATTCTATATAAAGCCTTAAAATTATATATATATATATATATATAAGTTATAAATTTATATATTTGCTTGATTACAGTATTTTTTATTCAATACTAAACTAAACCAAACCTAACATTATCGGGATTTTAGTCGGTTTAGTTTGACTTTTCGGTTTGGTACAATTTCGCGATTCAATTTGAACACCCCTAATATTGGGTTTGATTGCATGTGGAAAACAACATATACTGTAACGATCCTACCGATCATTTTGGGATCTAGCTAGTCGTTCAGCAGTTTGAGGCCTTGAGTAGCTTCACTTAAGGTATTATGACTTGTTTGCATGGTCGGAATTGAATTCCGGGAGTTTTGGAGTTGAATGGTAAAGCGAATTCTCGTTTTCGGAAGCTTTAAGCTGTCTAAGTTAGAAATTCGAAGTTTTTCGAGGAGTTGGACCGGAAATAGACTATTGATATTGGGGTCGGATTCTGATTCTAGAAGTAAGAGTAGGTCTGAAATATTGAATATGACTTGTGTGCAAAATTTGAGGTCAATCATACGAGATTTGATGGGTTTCAGCATTGAAGGAAGAAGTTTGAAGTTCTTAAGTTCATCAAGTTCGGGTTGGGGCGCGATTCATGATTTTTGCGTTGTTTGATGTGATTTCAAGGCTCGACTAGGTTCGTAATGTGTTTTGGGTTAGGGTTGTGTGATTGGACAGGGTCTCGGGGGTCCCGGGTGGTTAACGGATCGAAATTGAACTTGAGGAATGGCTCAAGTGCACTAGTTCTGGTGTAATCGCACCTGCACATGTTTGATCGCAGGTGCATGACTGCAGAAGTGAGGAAATGGTCGCAGGTGCGGTCTGGGCGATGGAGGGAACTGATCGCAGGTGCAAAGAGTTGTCTTCACCTGCGAGGACGCAGATGTGATCGGGCGTCGCAGGTAAGAGAATGAGAAAGACAACTTGGGGGCACAGGTGCGGAAGTTTATCCGCATAAGGGGATTTCGCCTAGCTTGGGGGAAATCGCACCTGCGATTGAAATTTCGCAGGTGAGGCTGGTGCACGGCAAGTAAGAACGAGATTTGGCCATTTTTCACTCATTTCTCACTTTGGTTGGACGATTTTAGAGCCTCTGAAAAGAGGGTATTTCCTCATCTTCTATGAGGTAAGTAATTTTTGCAAGTATTAAGTTAAATACATGATTTCATACGGATTTAAACATGGAAATTGTATAAATTGTGGGGCTTTTGGTAGAAAACCTAGAATTGGTATTTTTTTATTTTGACCACGATTTTGGTCATGGAACTTGGAGTAAATTATATATTTGAGTTCATGAGGTTATGGGTAAACTTTATTTTTGGAAAGTTTCAGAATCCGGGCACGTGGGCTCGAGGGTAATTTTTTTATCGACTTTGCGATTGGGGTTAGGAAGTGTTATAAATTGGAGTTTTATGAGTAATTGAGAATACATTTATGAGTTTGCACATTTATTGACTAGTTTTGGAGCGTTGGACATCGGTTAGAGTTGTTGGAAAGGCTTGGAAGCCGGATATGGAACTTCGGAGCGAGGTAAGTCTCCTTTCTAACCTTGTAAGAAGGAATTGTCCCCATAGGTGAAATGATTATTTATGTGCTACTGTGGGAGGGGGCTACGTATGCACGAAGTGACGAGATTCCGTGCGTAGCTACTAGTTATGCCTCTGTCCGGGTAGTTTTAGGCTCACGTCATGCTTTGTTGTTATTATACTTGATTTGTGTTCAATGTTTGCTTTGAGAAGGAGCTAGATCGAGCATGCTTATTAAATAATTTGAAAGGAATCGAGAATTATTATCCAAATTGGAAATGTTGAAAGTTTGCACGAAAATTTCACATTTTGAAAGGAAATGGAAGATTACTTTAATAAGTTGAGAAATCTATTTTTAACCACGTTGCATGTATGATTCGCGAGTGGGGTATAAACTTATATTTATATTTGACAGCGTTGCATAAATGATTCGCGAGCGGGGATCATGTCGCATGTACGCTTCGCGAGCGGAAAAAAAGATGCATATATGGTTCGCATCATTCGACCCTCTGGCAGTGTACAATTTACTTTTATGTTGAATCTGGCCGTACACCTCGGCATTTCCTATATATATACTTTTATCCTCATGGAATCGTGCGTAATATTTGGCTAGAAGAAGTGTATCTAAGGGTTTTTCCTGTAATTGAATTATTACAACCTCTTGATGAAATTCACTATATCTATATATATTCTCCGATCACGGAGGGAACTTGCTAGTTGAGAGCCGAATAAATTAAAAGAAGAGAATTGTATCGCGTAATTTATACTTGTTAGTTTCATATATATACTCTGTTCCATATTTATTCATTTATTTATTGTACCTGATATTATTGGACCACTAGTAAGTGTCGGAGTCGACCTCTCGTGACTACCTCTTTGAGGTTAGGCGGGATACTTACTGGGTACACGTTGTTTTTTGTACTCATACTACACTTGCTGTGAATTTTGTTGCACATGCACATATATGTCTAATGGCCCAGTCGGCGCAGCGGCATGGGCGATACGTAGACTTAGGTGAGTTGCACCTCTCGAGACGACCGCAGCCAGCAGAGTCTCATTCAGAGTATTGTATTGTACCTCCTCTTCTGTCCAATTTTATTCCGGACAGATTATTGTATTACATCTTATTTTCTAGAAATTTCTCATGCACTTGTGACACCGGGTTTTGGGATGCCTATGGGATTTATCCATTATTTGAATACTCATGGGAAGTTCATTATTTGCTATTTTATGTAAGGAAAAGAAATGATTTTAAAAATATTAAAATGAGAATTTAATTAACTATTTAGTGTTGGCTAGCCTGACAGTGGTGTGCGGCGCCATCATGACCCTTAATGGATTATGGGTCGTGACAATGTGGTATCAGAGCACTAGGTTCTCTTAGGTCTCACGAGTCCTGAGCGAGTCTAGTAGAGTTTTGCGGATCGGTACAGAGACGTTTTTACTTATCTTCGAGAGGCTACAGGGCTGTTAGGAGTACTTCCCTTCTTGATTCCTTATCGTGCGGTTTGATTCTTTGAGGCTTATGCCTTCATTTCATTCCCATTATATCTCATGCGACGCGAAGCGCTGTTTATAATTGGGAGGTGAGTAATTGAAATGTACTACAGATATGGTGCAGGATGACTCTCCCTACCTATTCGATGAGGTTATTGTCATCGCCTTGCGAAATGCCGTTCTATCATTTCACCTTAGTGCATGATTCAGAGATTCGGTATATTGTTTCTGGTAGAGAAAAGGCAATCAGACTATAAATGTTCGGGTGTGGTTTGATAGAGTAATGAGACTTGGTGTGCTTTAGTGTGGTAGAACTTTTATCTGCGACGTGGTGTTGTCATCCTCATTTGAATGTGTTAGAGTTTGCCAGTGCTATGATCTTCTTCATTCACCCTCGGGGCAGGATGTTGTGGGATAGCATCGGGGAAACGACTGTCAGAGATCGCGATGTGCGGTGGTTCAAGATCGAACCAGTGTTTTCAATGTTGACGGCTTGATAAAGATGATATTCAGAAAGGTTTAAAGTGGTAGTGACCTGTTGGTTCAAGCGATACAGAGATAGATATTGATATAAGGCAACAATTGAGCAGGAAAGGACAAGGAAGGACATGTGGGAAGTGTCAGGCGGTGGTTAACTTCTAGAATGGTTGCTTAAGGGAGTGAGTTTAACCTAAGTAGGAGAGTGGAAGAGTAGCATATGTATTCAGTGGCAGGGTAACTATGCACCTTGAGAAGGCTTTTAGAGTGATTTGGGGATTTTAGTGGACGGTGATTAGGTCCACTGGCTTAATTTGGAATATTGGCTATTGTATGGCGGGGGAATTGGATGTAACAAAAAGGGGTTGCTTGGTATGAAGAAGGATACAACGTAACTTTGAATTTTGAAAAATATTGTCACACATTTATGTTGAGGTCCATAAGGAGGGATCGGACTATGTACAGTGGGTGCATGAGAAGGGGCTCAGGATGGGTTATTGATGTGGTAGTGATTGTGCAGTGCAGCGTCGTCGGGTGATGTCGGTAGGGAATTTCCACATGTCGTTTATCTCCGATGGGCAGGTCAGCGGTCGCGTGGTTGGAGAAGCGTCTACGAATAATTCTACTAACTATCCAGCGAGAGGTCGAATAGGCGAATATTGATGGAGATGCAGAGTGTTCAAGAGATGCTAACGGAAGGATTTTTAGTAATTTGGAAAATCGGTGGCGCAAGATCAGTTCAGCAATGAAGAAAGACTCTTGGTGGGTTCCAGAGTTGTGTAATGGTAGCTTCAAGCTAAGTGGGTTACATCTCCTACGGTAGGATTACGTGGTCACCTATTTATGAGATTTCTGGGTATTAGAATATTGATGGGTTATTACATCTAAGGAAAGAGAACGTAAATAGTAATTTGTGCAAAGGAGTTGGCAAAGGTGTGCTATGGTTGGCTTTATCGGCTCGTGTTCGGGCTTTGGGAAGATTCAGGACTTATGCTTCTTGCAGAGGTGATTTTCAAGGGGAGATATTCAACCGGGTGCTTCATTGAGAGGGGTGTTCATGTGCCAGCGGATTCTTTGAGTTGATTATATTTGGGACCAAGCCAGAGTGAGTGACTCTCAACGACGGTCCTAGAAAATGCAAAGGTTAAAATGTGGTGCCTAAGGATCTCAAGTCGCGGTATGGTTAAGAATCGAGCTTTTGCAGCACAATATGATAAGAGGCTCAGAATGTTCTATGAAATTTTTGGCTTGCAGTGCAGTATTTTGGAGGAAGGAAGGCCTGAACCAGTTCATGAGTTTGCAAACAGCATGGTCTCGTGATGCAAGGCACCTAAGGAAGAGTGTGTATTGATTTGTTATGTGTTGATTGGAGTTATTAGTATTTCTGAGTCAAGTTAATGATAAGTTAGAAGAAGCCGGATAGGTTAGCCACGGTTGGATTGGCGTGATGGCGTCAGTAATCAGTTCTTCCAGCATGGTTAGATTATGCATGTGCTTTATGGCGGTACGTGCGAGGCTTAACGGCCGCCGTTATTGGTTCTATTTGGTAGTATTCAAGTATTATGGCCTGTGATGCATAGGCGGATCCCAGAAGGATTATGGTGGTTTAGATCACTACTGGAGGATTCGCAGGTTCTACGGTTATAAGAATTCACTCGCGTGTTGCGACGGTTCTCTTGAAATGAGCTAAGTGAAAAGTTTCTATAAGATGAAGAGTTCACCGTATTAGTGGTTCACGGGTCATGGTCATGTTAGGTGCAGTGAGCGGTATGAAATTTAAACGTGAGGATCAGGGTTGCGGTTCAGTGTGGCAAGGGTGCCACGAGCTCGGATGAGCAGGGAAGGGATTTGGATGTTTAGAGTAAGCTGGTATTGTCTTCAACATCACCTGAGATCGGAGGTTGTGTAAGAGGCTTTGCGTTCTGGTTGCGGATTTCTTGATTTGCTTTACAATCATTTGTATGGCCGGTAGTATGGAGGTCGTGTGAGTGTATTCCATGGGAAGATTGTATAAGGGTGACATGTAGTCACCTAATGGATGGAAGATTTAGACCAAGTATGAAGAATGTGGTAAGATTGTGTATTTGAGAATTTATGCCTAGAGGGCGCTCGGTTCATTTGGTTGTGGATTGTGGGAGTTTGTCCCGGTTGTGATGGTTATTCTCGTGTGCTATTAGAAAAGTGGGTTATTGTGGACCCAAGTAAGGCTATTAGCCTAGTTTGGTGCGATCAGAATCGGCTTGAGGTTTGTGAATGAATTTAAATATGAATGTGGGCTCTATATTATGTCAGGTATGTTTATTTCAGCAAAGTGATCCTCATGGAGGAGTATTCGGATGATGGATGTTGTTTCGTTGCCGGCTATTTCGTGTAAGGTTATGTTGTGTCGTGTGAGTCGTGTAACGGCTTGATAAGTTTCTTATATGTTGAGGTTCCGTGTAGTGATGGGGTTATGTGAGCAGGATGGCTCTTGAGATTTAGATTATATATCGCACCTCAGTTGTACTTGAGTTTTGTAGCGTATGGCATTATCTGTCTCCCCAGTGTTGGTATTATGCACTTGGTGCGCTTGTGACCGATATTCAGAATTTTGTAGTAATGAGCAATTTAGCTCGGTGTGTAGCTCCTTATGTGAATTTTGTGTGTGGATCGGGTGGCACGCTGCTGCCGGTAGGTTATTTGGATCGGGGTGCACTCTGCAACAGTGTAATGATGAGTACATTTTTCATATTCTATTCTTTTGTGTGTTTTATTTCCCCTTTTCTGAGAAAAGTTCACATTAGTTACGTGGGTTGAGTAGTTCCTTCCAGAGTTCATTTCCTTATGTATCACATTCGAGTTTGTAGTTTGTTGGCGTTGCGGCATCATGTGATACTATTGGTCATGTCTGGGGTGGCTTATTGCCTGAGCAACTCGTACTGGGTAAGACGAGATTATTGGAACTAGGATTAGTGCAATAGAATTATGTGAAGTATATTAAAGAGAAAATACCATTATTTGGCTCAGAATGAGGTAATGATTCTTTTCAGGAGTATAGACTCAATGATTTGTTGACTCGGCAGTTTGTTATGAATTTATACTCATCTCTTCCGTCGTGGCGGCATTGCGAGAGTTGGAGCAGCACCTATATGTGTCATGGGGTGCATTATGAGCATTAGATTCGGGAAATGTCGGCTATTATGATCAGAGAGTGTTATTATGGCCTTGTGAATGATGTGGTGCATGGTGTGAATTCAGCAAGGGCGTGCAGTCCTGTCCTGGTACAGCGTGTGGTGATTGTTACGACATTCATATGTTTCAAGCGGGCCTAGCAGAGAATTCCAGATGTTGGAACCGGGCTCTGAGGCTCATTTGCCTAAATGGAAAAGAATATCTTCCGATTTGATCGAGCTAATGTGCTCAACTGAGTTGTGGTAGCACGGGTAGGTGCACAAGGTGTTTAGCAGTGATTTCAGGCAGCTCCAGGGCAGTTCTTAGCACGTTCGAGGAAGAACGTATATTTAAGTGGGAGAGAATGTAACGACCCGACCGGTCGTTTTGAGCTCTAGCGCGTCGTTCAGCAGTTTGAGGCCATGAGTAGCTTCACTTCAGGTATTATGACTTGTTTGCATGGTCGGAATTGAATTCCGGGAGTTTTGGAGTTGAATAGTAAAGAGAATTCTCGTTTTCAGAAGCTTTAAGCTGGAAGAATCGACTAAGGATGGATCTTTGAGTAAACGACCTGGAAATTGGGTTTTGAAGGCTCTAGCAGGTTCGTATGATGATTCCTGGACTTGGGCGTATGTGTGAATCGGGTTTTGGATGGCCCGGGAGCGTCTCGGCACATATTGTGGAAGTTAGCATTTTTGGAAGAATTTCATAAAATTGGGGTTGAAGTGCAATTCAAGGTTATCGATGTCTGTTTGGGATTCCGAGTCTAGGAATAGCTCTGTATGGTGATTGTGGTATTGGGAGCACGATCGGAAGTGAATTTGGAGGTCCGTAGGTCATTTTGGAGTCATTTGGCTAAGTTAGAAATTCGAAGGTTTTCGGGGAGTTGGACCGGAAATGGACTATTGATATTGGGGTCGGATTCTGATTCCAGAAGTTTGAGTAGGTTCGCAATGTTGAACATGACTTGTGTGAAAAATTTGAGGTCAATCAGACGTGATTTGATGAGTTTCATCATCGAAGGAAGAAGTTTGAAGTTCTTAAGTTCATCAAGTTCGGATGGGGGGGCGCGATTCGTGATTTTTACGTTGTTTGATGTGATTTCAAGGCTCGACTAGGTTCGTAATGTGTTTTGGGTCAGGCTGGTGTGATTGGACGGGGTCTCGGGGGCTTCGGGTGGTTAGCGGATCAAAATGGAACTTGAGGAATGGTTGAACTGCACCAGTTCTGGTGTAATCGCACCTACGCAGGTTTGATCGCAGGTGCGTGACCGCCGAAGGGAGGAAATGGTCGTAGGTACGGTTTGGGTAATGGAGGGCACTGATCGCAGGTGCGGAGAGTTGTCCGCACCTACGAGGATGAAAATTCGGTCTGGCGTCGCAGGTGCGAGAATGAGAAAGGCAACCTGGGGGCGTAGGTGCGGATGTTTATCCGTAGAAGTGTATTTTGCCTAGATTGGGGGAAACCGCACCTGCGATTGAAATTCCGCAGGTGCGGCTGGTGCACCGCATGTGCGGAAAGATGTTGAGGCAGAATGTTTTAAGAACGAGATTTGGCCATTTTTCACTCATTTCTCACTTTGGTTGGACGAATTTTGAGCCTTTGAAAAGAGGGGATTTACTCATCTTCTATGAGGTAAGTAATTCTTCCAAGTAATAAGTTAAATACTAGATTTCATAAGGATTTAAACATGGAAATTGTATAAATTGTGGGACTTTTGGTAGAAAACCTAGAATTGGTATTTTTGGATTTTGACCACGATTTTGGTCATGGAACTTGGAGTAAATTATAAATTTGAGTTCATGAGGTTATGGGTAAACTTTATTTCCGGAAAGTTTCGGAATCCGGGCACGTGGGCCCGAGGATGATTTTTTTATCGACTTTACGATTGGGTTAGGAAGTGTTATAAATTGGATTGTTATGAGTAATTGAGCATACATTTATGAGTTTTCACATTCATTGACTAGTTTTGGAGCGTTGGGAATTGGTTAGAGTTGTTGGAAAGTCTTGGAAGCCGGCTATGGAACTTCGTAGTGAGGTAAGTCTCCTTTCTAATCTTGTAACAGGGAATTGTCCCCATATGTGAAATGATGATATATGTGCTACTATTTGTGGGGGGGGGGGGCTATGTACGCACNTTTTTTTATCGACTTTACGATTGGGTTAGGAAGTGTTATAAATTGGATTGTTATGAGTAATTGAGCATACATTTATGAGTTTTCACATTCATTGACTAGTTTTGGAGCGTTGGGAATTGGTTAGAGTTGTTGGAAAGTCTTGGAAGCCGGCTATGGAACTTCGTAGTGAGGTAAGTCTCCTTTCTAATCTTGTAACAGGGAATTGTCCCCATATGTGAAATGATGATATATGTGCTACTATTTGTGGGGGGGGGGGGGCTATGTACGCACGAGGTGATGTGAGTGCGTGCATAGCTACTTGTAATGCCTCTGTCCGGGTAGTTTTAGGCTCAGGTCATGCTTTGTTGTTATTATACTTGATTTATGTTTAATGTTTTCTTTGAGAAGGAGCTAGATTGAGCATGTTTATTAAATAATTTGAAAGGAGTCGAGAATTGTTAACCAAAATGGAAATCTTGAAAGTTTTTACTAAAATTTCACATTTTGAAAGGAAATGGAAGAATACTTTAATAAGTTTAGAAATCTATTTTTAACCACGTCGCATGTATGATTCACGAACTTATATTTATATTTGACTGCGTCAGATGTATGATTCGCGAGCGGGGACCATGTCGCATGTACGATTTGCGAGCGGAAAACTAGATGCATCTATGATTCGCGCCATTCGACTCTTTGGAATTGCACAATTTACTTTTATGTTGGATCGAGCCGTACGCCTCGGCATTTCCAATATGTATTATCCTCATGGAATCGTGCGTAATATTCGGCTAGAAGAAGTGTATCTACGGGTTTTCCCCATAATTCAATTATTACAACCTCTTGGTGAAATTTACTATATCTATATATATGCCCCGATCACGGAGGGAAACTTGCTAGTTGAGAGCAGAGTAAATTGAAAAGAAGAGAATTGCCCCGCGTAATTTATACTTTTTAGTTTCATATATCTACTATGTTCCATATTTATTCATTTCTTTACTGTACATGATATTATTGGACCACTAGTAAGTGTCGGAGTCGACCTCTCGTCACTACCTCTATGAGGTTAGGCGGGATACTTACTGGGTACACGTTATTTTCTTGTACTCATGCTACACTTGCTGTGCATTTTGTTGCACATGCACATATATGTTTAATGAACCAGTCGGTGCAGCGGCATGGGCGATACGGAGACTTAGGTGAGTTCCACCTCTCAAGACGACCGCAACGAGCAGAGTCTCTTTCACATTATTGTATTGTACCTCCTCTTCTGTCCAATTATATTCCGGACAGATTGTTGTATTGCATCTTAGTTTCTAGAAATTGCTCATGCACTTGTGACACCGGGTTCTGGGATGCCTATGGGATTTATCCATTATTTGAATTTGTTAAAGACATTTGTTACTCAGGGAAAGTTCATTATTTGCTATTTTATGTAATGAAAATAAATGATTTCAAATATATTAAAATGAGAATTTAATTAACTATTTAGTGTTGGCTAGCCTAACAGTGGTGTCCGGCACCATCATGACCCTTAATGGATTTTGGGTCGTGACATATACGCTTGCTTTTATAGCTTTTTTGGATGGTTGTTACCTATTGTATTGTATCGTACTGTTACTTTAAATATGGTGTTTCTTTATATTTTTACTTAAATTTTATTGTATCGTATCGTTAAATCTGTTGTTACGTAATGTCGAAATATGCCACTTTATCTAACGAACAATTTGGTGTGGCCGCGTCATTATCTTGTCTTTTCTCTCATCTCACCCTTTATGGTGGGCCGAGGATTGGCCCCGTGTTATATCAGACCGAGATATGAAGGTGCAGTCGAGATCGAGACCAGTAAGGATCAAGACCAACAGGATAGACACCGAGCAAGACTGAAGATAGCCTGCTAACGAAAAGCTGAGATATCCGCGACCGGGCGAGGATCGTGGCAAAAATCTCAGCACGAATCAAATCAAGAACAATTATTCAGCCAATCATGAGATTTCCTTCCCTATTTAGAATTGTATCATTAGTAGAATTCATCTACTATATAAAGAGGGGTTCTAATAATTTGTAATCATCTAATTCTCGCATAACAAAGCAATATTATACTCTATTTTCTCTTAAACTCTTTTGCTCTTTAGTTCAGCTCATATTTCTTAAATATATTCTTATCTGGTTCGAGGGCGATCTAGCTCGAGGGCCAAATCGTATTTTTATACTGGTTTGCTTTATTTTTCAGTCAATTATTAACATTAATTATCATATTCATCAATTTTTGCTAGGTGAAATCACATATCCTTAAAACCACATATAAATTTACTTGTTATCCGATTTTAAGGGTAAACAGTTTGGCGCACACTGTGGGGCTAAGGATAATAGTGATTGCTTGGTACTAATTCTCGTAACATACACTGCTTTACGCTTGTTCTCGTAAGTGTTTTTTATTTCATGATCAACATGCCGAACTCTCAAAAAGTACTCACACACACGGACAATGGCCTTGGTTTTCATGGGAAAAATGACAACATAGCCGCCCCAGGGATCGATGTACCTCAGGCTGACCTCGAGGGAGTACCAGCTGCAGACCCCATCGACGCCAGTTCCCATGTTGCTTTGAATGAGAATCTGGGCATCGATCCCCAAAATAGCATCCGCAGAGATGCTCGATCAGCCGGTTAGAATGCACAGGGCGGCGAAGATGGCAGAGTCAACCTTCGATTAATATTTGAAATCTTGCAGGCTCAACAAGCTGCCATAGCGCAACTCCAAAATCAGAACCACACACCGAGCAGGGCCAAACCCAAGCCCTCACTAGAAGTTGTTCGTAGGGCCGAACCAGTACCGGAGAGGTCAAACGTAAATGAGTCAGGGACTGACCCCGCTATTATGAAAATGATGGATGAGCCCAAGAGACGAATTGGATCGGCGGAGAAAAAATATTGAAGAAAATGAAAAAGGGAAGAAACTTATAACTCCGGACTTGATCAAATTCTGGGGGCACCACCGATTTTGAAGGGTTTGTTATGGTGTAATTTATCTTCTAAGGAAAAATGTTCTCCGAGCCGTACTCTTTTTCCCCCACCTAAGTTTTCCCCCGATCGGGATTTCTTGCGATGGTATTTAACGAACATGTGAGGACACAAGTCGATCAGTTCATTGCCTAGCCTCTCAATACTTCTCCAGGTCGACCAATGATGGAACTAGATAGACTGATAGACAGGGACTGGAATACCAGCCCGAGAAACATGTAAATTCCTCAAATATATATATATATATATATATATATAAAAGCAAATCACATAAGTACACAAAGTTCGCCCATGTTTTCGCCAAAATAGAGTTGCATCAAGTAAGAAAAAGTCACATTCGACTTCATTCAAATCAATTAAGTGACATTCGACCCCGTTAGAACTAACTAAGAGTAACATACAAACTAGCTTAAGTTAACTCACATTCGACCTCGTTCGAATCAATTAAAATGACATTCGACCTCGGTCGAACTAACTAAGAGTAACATTCGATATCGCTCGAATTAACTCATATTCGACCTCGTTCGAATCAATTAAAGTACCATTTGACCTCGTTCAAATTAATTAAATTCACATTCGACCTCTCTCGAATAACTTACATTCGACCTCGTTTGAATTAATTAAGGTGAAATTCGACCTCATTCGAATTAATTAAAGTCACATTCGACCATGCTCGAATTAAGCCACACTCGACCCTGTTCGAGTTAAGGTCTACCAATTCGGCAACAACTAAATCCAAATTTCTTGTAGTTAAGGCAACCAAATGATAATAACATACAAGACAAAACTGAGAAGATTTAGAAACAAACAACAAAAATAGCATTCCGCATTCAAAAGTATATTCTTTACAAGGGCTGAACAGACGCCTGCAAAGGTCAACAATAAAATTACAAGGGCATAACTATTCAGCAGCACCATCTCCACCATCGCCCTTGCTATTAGAGTATGCGTCATCGTACTAGGCACCGTATTCAATCTGGTCCAAATCCTCTTCACCCTCACTAGTCCCCGGCGTAGCAGGGTCATAACCATAGGCGACCCAAGTTGCGCGCGCCTCAGGATCTCTCCCCACCGTTATCAAATCCTTATATATGTCTAGCTGTGCCTCAACGTGCATCCACTTCTCATACAAATCCCGCGGAACATCGGGATAAGAAGAAGTGTGAGAGGAGGACGGCTCAGCCAACAACTACGCCTTCTCGGCCTCGAGAGTGGCGATTTGATCACCAAGGTTTGAGACCTCTTTCTCCATCTCCCCAGTTAACTCATCAAGCTGTTCTTCCCTGAGCATGGCCATCTCCATATCATTTTCCCTCTCGGACTGGAGGATGCAGGTAGCATCCTCCAACACCGCTACCTTTGCCAAACCCGCCACCCGAGCCACCTCGTCCTTCTCCAATACCGCCGTATTTTTGATGAATTCATCACTCTAAGCGTCATCACTGGTCAAACACTGCTCAAACTCAGCACGCAGAGATTCCACTTGGGTCTGAAGGTCTGCACACTCAGCCTCAACTCCCTTGCTCACTTCGAGCTCTCCTCTTTTATCTCTAAGCTCCCCCTTAAGATTGCTGCATTTACTGATAACTCTCAGAAGCTCATTATCTTTATGCTTAAACACATCTCTAATATCTTGGATGTTACAACTCACACCTAACCACCTACAGATCTCGTGGTGCTTGACGCGGTACTCACGGTACTTCCTTTCCATTTTCTTGAAAATGGATTTCCGCCTCTCCTCTCGGCGGCAACTCTCGATCTCCAAAATAATGGTCTAAATGAAAAGGATAAAGCAGAAGAGGAAGAAGTCAGTCTAAAACTAAAAGAAAGAAGAAAAAAGGCAAGGTATAGTAATTAGGAAGATCAGAGACTTACCCTCAGGGCGAGGCCGGTTATGCCGGACAACATGGCGACATCGTTGAATGTCTCTAAGGTCCTTCCCTCTGTATTTGAACAAAGAAGGCCGAAGGAGGGAACCATGTCCTCCGTGTTTACTAGAATGTCACGATCCAAGGGTACAATGATGGTACGAGTGGATCCCTCTAAATTCACCT
Source organism: Nicotiana knightiana (assembly GCA_005239525.1). Taxonomy (NCBI): domain Eukaryota; kingdom Viridiplantae; phylum Streptophyta; class Magnoliopsida; order Solanales; family Solanaceae; genus Nicotiana; species Nicotiana knightiana. The sequence goes on from ML391190.1 coordinate 57,647, forward strand.
CCACCCGAGTGAATCCCTCACTCAACATCCGCACCTCTTCGGTTCGACGTCAGAACCAATTTCATAGCCGTCCACAGCAATGTCCTTCCCTCTCCTCTCGATCGATGAAGAAACGCCAGCCTGTCATGAGGATGATGGGTCATTTCTCGGCACGGAATCTGCAGCCTCATATAACCCTCTTACTTTAACTGCAATCTCAGTAAAAGGAACATCTCGCATTACTCCCGTAGACAGTTGATCTATAGTTGGTAGGTTTATATCGCTCTCCGATGCAGCCACGGACGGCTCATGGTCGCCCCTTCTGGATTCCTCGGCTTTAACTATCTTGCCACCGACATCCACCTTCCTCCTCTTAAGCGGAACCCAAGTCCTGCTCGCTCGGAGGTGACTCATCTACCAAATGTAGCACATGAGGAACCAGAGGTTCTGTTGTTGGGGCCGCCGACAGTCGACTAGGTTGGCTCGGGTTCGGAGTAGTTCTGGAGAGAAATGAGACACTTAATCGCTTGAGTTGGGTGAAAAGATGGAAAAGTCAACCGAAAGTTGACTTATAGGAAAATGATCTCGGAATGCGGTTTTTATGGCTCGGTTAGCTTCGTTGGGTGATTTGGGACTTAGGAGTGTTTCAGAATGTTGTTCGGAGGTCCAAAGTAGAATAAGGCTTGAATTGGCAAAATTGAATTTTTGGCGATTTCCGGTCGGCGGTGGAAAATTAGCTATCGGGTCGGAATGGAATTCTGAAAGTTGGATCAGGTTCTTAGTGTCATTTGGGATGTGTGAGAAAATGTTCAGGTCATTCGGGCGTTGAATGGTTGGTTTCGGCATCGTTGGCAAATTTCGGACCTTTAGAAATCCATAGGCTTGAATTATGGATTGATTTGGTGCTTTGGTGTTATTTTGGGTGTTCCAAGGGTTCGACTAAGTTCAGATGATGTTATATGAGGTATTTCTATTTTTGGTTGTGGCCCCGAGGGGCTCGGGATGATTTCAGATGGCCGTCGGGGAGTTTTGAAAGTTGGGAAAAGCTGCTGGTGCTTGCTGTTCTTTTATTCTGCAGATGCGGACGGGTGGTTGCAAGTGCGGTCACCGCAGGTGCGAAAATAGGGCATTTGTGAAGGAACCGCAGATGCGAAAGTTTGTCCGCACCTGCGAGTCTGCAGATGCGGTAAGTGGAGCGCAGGTGCAGAAGTGGTCTGTTAAGTGGGAATTCATAGGTGTGCACTTGGAACCGCAGGTGCGATGAAAAGGTCACAGATGCGGCAATCGCTAGGCAGAACCTATAAATAGATGCCTTCGCAAAATTTGGCCATTTTTCTACCATTTGTGTTCGGACTTGGAGCTTTTTGAGAGGGAACTGAAGAGGGATTCGAGAGATAACACCTTGAGGTAATGATTTTGAACTCAATACTCAATTCTATGATGATTTCTACCTGATTAGACATGAAACCTAGGGTAATTAAGGGTTGAAATTGGGAGATTAGGGCTTGAGAATTGAGAACTTATATTGGGGATTTCAGGGGCCATTTGGGGTCTGATTTTGATGAATTTGGTATGTATAGACTCGGGAGAGGATAAGGATTCTAGTGTTGTGATTTTTATCGAAATTTGAGACGTGGGCCCGGGGGTTGGGTTTGGCCAATTTCGATATTTTTGATGTATTTTGATTATTTTGAGTGGACTTTGTTCCCTTAGCATTTATTGATGATATATTTATCTGATTTTAGTCAGATTTGGATCAATCGCAGGTCGAGTTTAGAGGCAAAGGCATCGCGGGTTAGGGTTTTTTGGCCAGTTTGAGGTAAGTAATGACTGTAAATCTTGTCCTGAGGGTATGAAACCTCGTACTTCACATTTTATCACTATTTGGAAGTGGCGCACATGCTAGATGACGAGAGTGTGACGTTCACTATTGGGGATAGTGACTTGGTCCGTCCCGTAGCAACTATTAAGTTTCGTATTTGACCAAAAACTATATGATATTTCGTGTTTTTAGAAAGAACTGCTATGTTTTGGGCTGAATGCCGTATTTGGGCCGCGTGCCAAGTTGTTTGGACCCTTAGGCGATTTTACTATTTCCTCACATTTTTGATTTCAAATATGTACTCAGTCATGCTATGTTTTACTGATTTCATAACTCAATATTATTTACTCCGTTTTGATGCATAAAATGATATTTTGGGCTGAGCACCCTGTTTTATTGGTATCCCGAGTGGCTTGAGAGGTTTCTGAATGAGTGTGGCCGAGGGTCTGTGTTGTGAGGATATTATGGGATCGGGCTGCACGCCGAAACATGTTGTTATTGATTCATGATTTTTGAGGCCACGAGCCTGATTGATTTATGCCATGATGTGGCTTGTTATGAGTCCGAGGGCCTGATTGATTGATGCCACAAGGTGGCTTGTCATGAGGCCGAGGGCCTGATTGATTTACGCCACGAGGTGGCTTGTTATAGTGCTTGGGATGTAGGAGACCCTCCGCAGTTTGTACAACCCCAGTGAGCGCGGGTACCCTGAGTGAGTGATATGATGTTTCTTGAGGGGATGTTCTTGATTCATGTTGTGCCCGACGGGCTTATTACGAATGATTGTGAGGTTGCCTAAGGGGCTGATTACGAGTGATTATGAGGTTGCCCGAGGGGCTAATTACGGGTGATGTTATGCCCGAGGGGTGGTATTTGATACATGTTTTGCTTGAGGGGCTATTTATGATTTTCATAACTTTTACTCTAAACTTCATTAAACCTCTTTTGAAACTGTTGGAAAAATAACTTCAAATGATCTTTACCTGAAATTTGATTTTAAGCGAGATGATTTGACTTGTATAATGTTTTGAAGGTGGGTTGTACTTATTGTGATTTTCATGACGTGGATTTATGTGTTTCTTACTGCTTACCCTTTTTTTAAATTTATTACTTACTGATTTGGGGTAGTCACATTACTCTCTGCACTTTATGTGCAGATTCATGTGCTAGGGCTGACTGAGAGTTGACCACTCTCCCAGAGATTTCACGGAGATTTGCGAGGTAGTTGCACGCGTCTGCAGCCTTGCCCTTCTTCTTCTTGCTTTTGTAGTGTTTATTTTTCTTTCCAGACCTGTATTACCCTTAGATTCTCGTGACTAGTAACTCCGAGATTTTGGATTGTATTTATTATTCGGTACATGATTGTCTGTTTTAAAAATGCTTAAATGAAATTTTTATGAGGTATCAGTTTAGAAATTATATAAATGAAAGATTATTTATGTTTTAAATGTTGATTTGGCTGGCCTAGTATCGTGATAGGCGCCATCACGACCAAGGTAGTTTTGGGGTCGTGACAAGTTTGTATCAGAGCCTAAGTTATATATGACTCACCGTTCATGAGCAGGTTTAGTACAGTCTTGCAGATCGATACGGAGACGTCTGTACTTATATTCGAGAGGCTGTAGAACCCTTAGGAATAATCTCACATCCTTGAATTCTTGTCGTGTGAATCCACTTATTCAGCTAAAGCGTAACTCTTTGAATTCCTTTTATGTATCTGAATGTGCACGTCAGCACTCGGTATAGGCTGTGCATCGACAACTTATGATTTCCGTGGGTGAGGTGCGAGATGTGATTTTAGCATGTTTATAGTGGGCCAGTCTGGAGGACTTGAGGCCGGGTTTTGATTGTGGCTTGAGTGCTGATATTTTGATTGTGCGAGCACGTGCATTCAGGGACTTATATGTCCGTGTCCTTATTGATGGGACTTTTGGTCTAGATGACTATGTGGTGAGTGTGATTTGATGGTGAGATGTGTTCAAATTGTTTGATTGTGACAAAAAGAATTGGCTGGAGATGTAGCAAGAACTATTGAGTATTTGACTTCTGTCTTGAATTGGCATATGGCCTCGAGTTGTGAGTGTATTGGAGGACCTCTCATATAGTTTAGTTGAGAAGTGATGTGGATCTTCCTGTTGTATTCTATGTTCATGGTGATGTCTTTTGAGCTGACCAATGCCCCAACAACGTTCATGCATTTGATAAACAACATATTTCAGCCGTATTTGGATCCTTTTGTTATTATGTTCATTGATGACATCCTGGTGTACTCCCGTAGCCAGTAGGAGCATGCTTAGCGTTTGCGGATGATATTATAGAGATTGTGGGAGGAGGAGCTTTATGTGAAGTCCTCCAAGTGTGAATTTTTGCGCAGTTCGATAGCATTCTTGGGGCATGTGGTGTCCAGTAAAGGTATCCAGGTGGTCAGTCAAGCGTGGGGAGAGCTTCCAGAAGCTCAAGATTGCTTTGGCCACAACTCCAATGTTAGTTCAGCCATCGGCTTCAAGTTCTTCTATTGCGTGTTATGATGCCTTCAGGGTAAGCGTTGGTTGTGTTTAAATGCAGAAGGATAAAGTGATTACCTAATAGCTATGATTTTTGGAAAGTTATATAGAGAGATCAGTTTGAGGCTAAACAGGCGGGGCTAGTTCCCGCGGGGTGTCCTGAGATTGTGTGATTCTTAGGTGGTTTTGTAGAAAGTTCTCTCTTACCAGTAAATGATTTATGTTGCAATTTGTGTTTAGATCGCTTATGGAGGTTGGAAAATCTATTCCAATGGTGAATGCGAGATTTGCAGATGATTGGAGATATTAGATGGTTTGTGTTACATGAGCTTATGAAGGATTTAGTTGAATCTCACTATGGTATTGTGGGGGTGATAGTGTATGGGCATTACGAGTTATTGTTGTCTTGATCTATGGATTTGAGCCAAGTGGGGGAGTCTGCTAATGATAAGTTGGTCGCATGATTATGTGATGTATTGGTTTTTGTTCGAGGTATACTGGTGAATCAGTTATGATCTACAGAGGTGGAGTTTAGAATGACTCGAGTAATGGAAATTTTGGGTGCAGGATGTATTATACTCTATGGGTAAATTGTTTTATTGAATGATTGAGTTGTATTTGTAAAGGGTGTAGTGTGTGTGGAGTAGGAATTTTCTTGGTTGCTTCGAAGTGTGGATTACTTCCTAGTGTGTTGGTGTGCAAATGGGGGCCAAGTCGTTCGGTTTGTTTGATCAGTTTAATTGAGATTTTCGTAGAGTGGATGGCTCTCGAGAATGATTCTGATGGTTCAAGGTTATAAGTAACAATTAGAAATCTTCAAGATGTTTAAAGAAACTGAGAATTAAGTTGGAAGGTGTCAAGACCTGTGGCATTCTTATATTATCATGGATTCTACATATCAGTATCAGGAAGGTGAAGGTAATGGCTTTAGATTCGCAGGAAGTCTCTTCAGGGTAAGTATTTTGAATGTGGTGCTTTTGGGGATATTTGGGAGAGTATTCAGCGACTTATAAGCCTTAGACGGTATGGTTTTATGCTTGGGTCTCGTGTGGTGAGTCTGGGTTGAGGATTGCGGTATTATCGCAAGGAAAATTATCAATTCGAAGGTAAGCCAGAAGGAACTTGAATAAATAGGACAGCTTGGTAGCAGGTCGGATTGACCTGGTAAGGGATATGATTAGTTCTTTGGGGGTTTATGAAGTAATGCATTTTTACAGGTGTTTCGAGGAAATGCTCTTGGGTTTTGCCGGCATGCGTACCTTGATTGATCTAGAAGGATTCATTCCTGATGGTTTGGTTGCGTTCAAATGGGATTCAGAGAGTCCTGGATGGCTTCTACCATAGTTAGAGATGTATATTTTCTACTGGCGTGAGGAGTATGTGATGTATAGTGATTTTTCTTCCAGATGGGATCAAATAAAAAGTTCTTGGCTAGTTGAGTACGTAGTTTCTTGTGGCTCGGAATGGATTATGAAGTTCTCATATTTATCATAGGATAGCATGGTGTATGCGGTATGTTATGTAGGGTTCATATTTGCATGCCTGAGGTCACGGTTAAGTTCTAGAATGAAGGTAATAAATTCTTAGGCAGCATGGGAGTTTCAGATGATTAGGTAAATGATATCACTAGATGGTGTGGCTTGATGAGGGCATACGTTTCAGAAAAGGGCAAGGTGTTTGAGTTAAGGATGCTTCATTGGTATTGCAGCGCTCTCTTGTTTGATTTACTGCTGATATTCGGGTTTGCTTGGTGTGCAGAAGAGTTACATGGGTATCGCTCATGGAATGATCGAGTATTAGAGGTGTGTTACATATTCGAGCAGTGGAGTTGGGATCAGATATGGTGATTCGTGCGCCTCAAGTACTTCAAGACTGAGAGTTTTAATAAATAAGTTATTTTGTGGTTCAGGACAGTGAAGATGCGAGAAAAGCTAGTCCGAGGTTAGTATCTGCCATGATTCAGTCATGGTACATTTTGGGAGACTTATCTATCTGTTGTGGGTGTCCAAAGTTGATTTAGGGTTCATTGGTAGCCCATTATGGGTGTGTGTTCTACACCAAGTCAGAATTGTTGACTCCGAATTGCTATTGTTGAGGGATGTATCATTGGAATATCATTGAGTTTATTCATGTTCCGGGGTGATCTATGATTTAACCCTCGGTGTTGCGAGGAGTTGTGCTTATTGGTTATATGCACATATGGTGCGGATCTATTTGGACTTTAAAGAGGGATTTGAGTAAGGTAAATTATTGCGGGATTTAGACGTATTGGTTAGTTTCTTTCAGGTTCGTGTGGCATGGTATCACCCGATTCCCCGTGGTTATTGCAATGCAATTTGAGTACTTGATGACGAATTGTGCATGGTTATTGATTTTGAGAAAAGTGGCTCGAAGTATTTCATGTGGACTAGTGTTTGGATGGGGTCGCCCATTGCAGTGAAGTTATGTGGAGGTATGATCCTTCGAGTTAGATTCGTGTGTTGTCGTTCTACGATGTGTGATTGGTTCTCAGCATTGTGTTGTGATGATACTGGTGAGCTTTATGTATAACTCTCGCAGTGGAGTCACTTTTTCCATGAATTGAGTACATTTGGGATGTTGTATATTTGTGCACGGATTGCACGGGTTATGGCTTTCAGCTTTATTGATGCGTCACGTCACTAAAGTTGTTGTGGTAGATGAGAAGAGGTCGTCGAACCTAGAATGGGTGCTACCGGGTCTGGTCTTGGTATATTTGGGAGGATATTGATGTTGATCGGCTTAGAAATTTTGCTATATTTCCTGTCTAAGAGAATGAGTTCCATTACCTGTTGATCCGACGAATGGTTACTAGTTTCAGTGTGTCTCTTTCATCATTGGCATTATATTGAAGTGTTAGAACGAGGCTTTGCTTGATAACAGATTATTTACCAGTATTTGTGATGACCCAAAAAGTCATCTCTCATTTATAAGTCAAAACTGTGTTCCGAGGCCTTAGAAACCTCCTTCTATCGCACCTCGTTTTACGTGCGTAGCCTGGACGTATATCCGGGAAGCTTCTATGTGAAAAATAGAGAAAAATGCTAAATTGGCCTTTAATATTGAATTTAAGTTGACTTCGGTCAATATTTTGGGTAAACGGACCCGGACCCGTGATTCGACAGTTCCGGAGGATCCATAGGAAAATATGGGACTTGAGCGTATGCCCGGAATTGAATTCCGAGGTCCCAAGCCCGGGAAATGAATTTTTGAAAGAAATTGTTTTACTAAAAAATATAAGAGATTTTGGAAATTTGGTTATATTTGAAATATATTGTATCGGGCCATTATTTTTTTTTCGGAGCCCGGTACAGGTTCAATATGATATTTGAGTTGTGTTTGTAAAATTTGGTAAGAAACGAAGGTCATTTGACGTGATTCGGACCCGTAGTTGTGAAATTTAAATCTTTGAAAGTTTTTGACATTTTTATTTGATATTAATGCTAAACTCGTTGTTTAAGATGTTATTTTGGCGATTTGATCGCACGAGTAAGTCCGTAGGATGTTTTTGAGGTTGTGTGCATGTTTGGGTTGGAGCCCCGAGGGCTCAGGTGAGTTTCGGGTAGGTTTCGGAGTGTTTAGAGTTGGAGAATCATTGTTGGTGCACCAGTTCTGGTGTGCCCGCACATGCGAGCCTAGGGCCGTAGGTGCGAGATCGCAGGTGCAGACCCTCAGCCGCAGGTGCGGTCCAACCCATGTCAGCCCCTTTCCACAGGTATGACAAAAACTCCGCAGAAGCGGTTCCGTAGATGCGGATGCACCTCCGCTGGTGCGGCCCCTAGTGGCCTTGCCCATTTTCGCAAGTGCGACCGTTTTTTCCGCAGAGGTGCGAGGGTCGGCAGTCTGTTTAAGTTAGAGCTTCATCTGATTTCATTTTCACTTCTTCACAAGAATAGGAGACCAAGCACGATTTTTGTCAAGAGAGTTTCTTCCCAAATCATAGGTAAGTGACCACTAACTAGGTTCCTTCAATTTCCTAATGATTTTCATCTACTTTTATCAACAATTCTAGGGTTTTAATGGTAGAAAATTGGGGATTTGGGTAGAGATTAGGATTTTTGAATAATTGGAATTTAGACCTCGTTATGAGGTCGGATTTCGAAACTAATTACATATTCGGGCTCGTGGGTGAATGGGTGATCGGGTTTGGTCCGAACCTCATGTTTTGACCAAGCGGGCCCGGGGTAGATTTTTGACATTTTGGGAAGAATGATGTAAAAACCCATAATTAAGCATTGGGATGGATTTGTTTGGAATTTATTTATGTTTTTGAGTTGAATATGTCTAGATACAAGTGAATTGGAGTCAAATTCAAATGGGAAAGCGATAATCGTCGTGGAATTTGAGGTAAGTGTTTGGCTTAATCTTAGCTTGAGGGAATATGTGTTGTGTCATATTTTCTATGTGTAAGTATCGTGCTCAACGTATATGTGAGGTGACGGGTACCTATACGTATATACGTTTGTGTCAAGTATGCCCGTGAGTCGAATATTGTGATTTATGTGATTTTCGTAAGTAATATTTGAGTTTCACTTTATAGTTATCCATGTTGGTGGAATTTCCTTGATATTGAATAAGTGTTGAGTATTATTTTCAGTTGAAGATTTTTATGTGAAGTTATGTACTAAGTGAGATTTCATATAGCTGTTTTTCCCCTTGCCGGAATGGTATTAAATCCAGTGTTGACTCCCTTGCCGGGACGTTATGTTTTTATTTCTATTTAATCCTATAAAAGAAACTTATTAGATTGCTATCATTTGATGTGTTTGGGTGAGGAAGAGTGTAAAAGCATGAATGGTGATTCCGTGCGTGAGATTTTGAGTGAATGTTAATGCACGAAGGGTGATGCCATGCCAATATTGTGATTTTAAAAGCACAAAGGGTGATGATGTGCCATGATATGACAGATAATGCACAAAGGCTAATGTCTTGCCATGATATTGTGAGGTAAAAGCACGAAGGGTGATGCCGTGCCGAATATATTGATTCTGATGGAGAAGACGAGAGTAAAAGCACGAAGGGTGATGCCGTGCATTTGTTTTCCTATTACTATTCCGTTGCTTAAATTGATATCTAAATTGTGCCTTACCTCATTATTTCGATTAATTGATACTTCCTCCCCTCAGCGTGTTCCCCCTTTTCCTTATGATTAACCGTTTATTTCTCGTTGTATCATTTTTCTCCATATACTATTAAACTGCACAGGTTGACTTTGGTTGTCGTGTCCTAGCCTCGTCACTACTTCGCCGAGGTTAGGCTCGACACTTACTCAGTACATGGGGTCAATTGTACTGATGCTATACTCTGCACTTTTGTGCAGGCCTCGGTGTAGGACCCTGCGGACCATAGATTGAGGTTTGTGCCTTCAGTCTAGTGGAGACCCCGAGGTAGACCTGCAGGCATCCGCAGGCCTTAGCGTCCCGTCCTACTTCTTTTGTATTCTGTTTTGGTTATTTCAAAAATAGATGTACTTATTTCATTCAGACTGTTATATGTATTATTCGTAGACAGTCCATGAGTTCGTGACTCCAAAATTTTGGGATTGGTTTTTTGGTGAAATTTCGTAAAGGCATTACATCAAGTTTATATACCTTGCTTCATTTTGTACTTTTATTTATGATTTGTGTTGTATTTCACATATTTATTATATAATAATAAAGGAATAAGGTAAATTCAATATTCATCTTGGCTTGCGTAGCGGGTTCACCGTTAGGCGCCATCACGGTCCCGACGGTGGGTAATTCGGGTCGTGACAAGTATGTATCAGAGCACTAGGTTTCTTAGGTCTCACAAATTCACGGACAAGCTTAGTAGAGTCTGAGGGATCGGTATGGAGACTTCTTTGCTTATACCCAGAGGCTGCAAAGTTTAGGAATAACATCACATCTATTCTTATCTGTCGTGCGATTTGAATTCTAAATGCTAACTGACTTTCTATTCTATTCTCTCGAAGATGGTGAGAACATGTGCTTCTTCATCCACTGATAAGCAGCCCGAACCTCCAGTTGCAGATCCTACGAGAGGCCGAGGACCAGGCCGAGGCCGTGCTAGAGGCTGAAGCAGGGGCAAAGCTAAACCCAGAGAAGCAGCCCCAGTGGTGGAGCCTCAGGTAGAGTTTGTTGATGAGCTTCCTGCCTAGGCAGCCCCAAACAGCTATGTCTGCTAATGCTTTGTGAATGTTGGACAGTTTCACCAAGCTTTTCACTACTACTCATAGCGGTGCACCTTCAGAGGATCCCTAAGACTATTTGGATAATTTCCATGAGGTTCTATGGAACATGGGGATAGTGGAGACCAATTGGGTCAACTTTGCTACCTTTCGTCTTTCAGGTCCCGCCAAGACTTGGTGGAGATATTTTTGTTTGGCCAGACCAGTTGGATCACCGGCCTTGGCTTGGGCCCAATTCACTAAGCTATTTCTGGAGAAGTTTCTTCCTATCACTCAGAGAGAGGATCTTCAGAGGCAGTTTTAGCGTCTCCAGCAGCGCTCTATGACCGTCACTCAGTACGAGATCAGATTTGTTATCTTGGCCTGACATGCTATTATGATACTTCCCACCGAGCAAGAGAGAGTGAGGAGATTTATTGAGGGACTAGCTCAGCCAATCAGATTGCAGATGGCCAATGAGATAGGGAGTGAGATTTCTTTCCAGGATATAGCCAATGTGGCCAGACGAGTTGAGATGGTTTTGTTGTAGGGGGGTTGTCAGGGGTCTGGCAAGAGACTACATCATGTTGGCAGGTTCTGTGGTGCCTCATCTAGAGGCAGGGATTTTTTTGGTAGGGGCCATCCTCCTAGGTCGTTTCATTCGGCACTTCACCTTTCTCGCAGTGCTTCAAGAGGCCGTGGTTCTCATATGCAGTATTCTGATCAGTTGCCCTACAGTGCACCATTAACTCATATCCGTGCACCACCGATTAAGGGTTTTCAGGGTGGTAACTCAGGTCGTCGGGGTTAGTTTCAGGGTCAGCAGCCTCAGCAGCCGAGGGCTTGTTATACTTGTGGCGATCATAGGCACATTGCTAGATTTTTCCCTCGAGCCTCGAGTAGTTCTCAGCACCAGGGTTCTCGCTCCATGGTTCCAGTACCAGGTGTTCCACCGCTCGCTCAGCCAGCTAGAGGTGGGGGTCGAGGTGTTAGAGGTGGAGGTCAGGTTTTTAGAGGTGGAGGCCAGGCCGCTAGAGGTAGAGGTCAGCCAGTAGGAGGCCGTCCCAGGGATGTAGTTCAGACTGGTAGGGCCCAGCCCCAACGTTATGCTATTCTAGCCAGACCTGAGGCTGAGGCCTCCGATGTAGTTATCACAGGTATGGTTTCAGTTTGCAGCAGGGATGCTTCAGTTTTATTTGATCCAGGGTCCACCTATTCCTATGTGTCATCTTATATTGCTCCTTATTTTGTTATACCTCGTGATTCTCTGAGTACTCCTATATATGTGTCTGCACCGGTGGGTGATTCTATTGTAGTAGATCGTGTCTACTGTTCATGTGTAGTGGTTATTAGTGGTCTTGAGACTAGTGTAAATCTTCTGCTCCTGGATATGGTAGATTTTGATGTTATTTTGGGGATGGATTGGCTGTCGCCTTATCATGCCATACTGGACTATCCTTCCAAGACCGTGAGATTAGGATTGCTGGGGTTTCCTCGACTAGAGTGGAGGGGGACTCCTGGTCATTCTTCCAGCATGGTTATCTCATATGTGAAGGCTCGGCGCATGGTCGAGAAGGGATGTTTGGCCTATTTTGCTCATGTTCATAATTCTAGTGTCGAGGTTCCTTCTATGGAGTCTGTGCCCATATTCTGTGAGTTTCCAGAGGTGTTCCCTGCAGACCTGCCGGGTATGCCACCCGACAGGGATATTGACGTTTGCATTGATTTCGCTGTAGGAACACAGCCCGTTTTTATCCCGCCATATCGTATGGCCCCGCAGAAGTTGAAGGAGTTAAAAGAACAGTTGCAAGATTTCCTTGATAAAGGCTTCATTAAGATTAGTGTCTCGCCTTGGGGTGCGCCGCTATTGTTTGTTAATAAGAAGGATGGGGCGATGAGGATGTGTATAGATTATCGGCAATTGAACAAGGTTAACACCAAGAACAAGTATCCATTGCCGCGAATTGATGATTTATTTGATCATCTTCAGGGTGCCAAGGTATTTGCGAAGATCGATTTGAGATCTGGCTACCATCAGTTGAGGATTAGGGCATCCGATGTCCCTAAGATAGCTTTTCACACTCGATATGGGCCTTATGAGTTCTTAGTGATTTCCTTCGGGTTGACAAATGCCCCAGCAACTTTTATGGACTTGATGAACTGAGTGTTCAGGCCTTATTTGGATTCCTTTGTGATTGTCTTCATTGATGATATTCTGATCTATTCCCGCAGCCGGGAGGAGCACGAGCAGCACCTTCGAGTCGTTCTTCAGACTCTGAGGGACGTAAGTTGTATGCCAAGTTTTCTAAGTGTGAGTTCTGGTTGAGCTCAGTTGCATTCCTGGGTCATGTTGTATCAGCAGAGGATATCCATGTGGGTCCCAAGAAGATTTCAGTAGTCAAGGATTGGTGTAGACCCACGTCAGCTACAGAGATTCGAAGTTTCTTGGGCTTAGGAGGTTACTATCGTCGATTTGTGGAAGGCTTTTCATCTATTGTAGCCCCGATGACCAGGTTAACTCAGACGGGTGCCCAGTTCAGGTGGTCCAAAGAGTGTGAGGCGTGCTTTCTGAAGCTCAAGATAGCCTGACCACGACACTGGTGTTGGTTTTGCCCACAGGTTCAGGGCCACATACTCTGTATTGTGATGTATCTCGGGTTGGACTGGGTGCATTGTTGATGCAGGATAGCAAGGTTATTGCATATGCTTCCTGTCAGTTGAAGATCCAGGAGAGGAATTATGCAGTTCATGATTTGGAGCTAGCAACCATTGTTCACACGTTGAAGATTTGGAGGCATTATTTATATGGCGTGTCTTATGAGGTGTTCATGGATCACAAGAGTTTGCAATATTTGTTTAAGCAGAAGGAGTTGAATTTGAGGCAGAGGAGATGGTTGGAGCTGTTGAAAGACTATGACATCACCATCTTGTATCATCCGGGGAAAGCCAATGTGGTGGTCGATGCTTTGAGTAGGAAGTCATCCAACATGGGTAGTCTTGCTTATATTCTGGTCGGAAAGAGACCGTTTGCATTGGATGTTCAGGCTTTAGCCAATCAGTTCATGAGATTGGATATTTATGAGCCCGGCCACGTTCTAGCTTATACAGTTGCTCGTTCCTCATTATTTGATCATATTCGAGACCGGTAGTATGATGATCCTTATTTGTATGTCCTTATGGATACGGTCCAGCGCGGTGATGCCAAGCAGGTTACAGTTGGTGATGATGGAGTTTTACGGATGCAGGGTTGTATTTGTGTACCCAATGTGGATTTACTTCGTGAGTTGATATTAGAGGAGGCCCATATTTCCCGGTATTCTATCCATCCGAGCACCGCAAAGATGTACCAGGATTTGCGGAAACATTATTAGTGGAGGAGGATGAAGAAGGATATTGTGACATATGTAGCTCGGTGTTTGAATTTTATGCAGGTAAAGTATAAGCATCAGAGACCGGACGGATTGATGCAGCAGATTGAGATTCCTGAGTGGAAGTGGGAGCGTAACACTATGGATTTCGTTGTTGGACTCCTACAGACTCAGAGGATGTTCGATGCAATATGGGTCATTGTGGACAGGCTGACCAAGTCAGCGCCATTTCATTCATGTGGCAGTTTCGTACTCTTCGGAGAGATTGGCAGAGATCTACATTAGGGAAATTGTTTGTCTTCATGGGGTGCCCGTGTCTATTATTTTTGACCGAGGTATGCAGTTTACCTCGCATTTCTGGAGGGAAGTTCAGCGTGAGTTGGGCACGAGGGTTGAGTTGAGCACAGCATTTCATCCTCAGGCGGACGGACAGTCTGAGCATACTATTCAGATTTTGGAGGATATGGTACGATCCTGTGCTATTTTCTTTCGAGGCTCTTCGGACCAATTCTTGCTGTTAGCTGAGTTTTTGTACAACAACAACTATCAGTCGAGCATTCAAATGGCTCCTTATAAGGCATTATATGGTAGGCGGTGTCGGCCGCCGGTTGGGTGGTTTGAGACGGGAGGGGCTCAGTTGCTGGGTACGGAGTTAGTGCTGAATTCCTTGGATAAGGTTAAGATCATTCAGGATAGACTTCGTACAGCTCAGTCCAGGTAGAAGAGTTATGCCAACCGCAAGGTTCGTGATTTGGCATTCATGGTTGGGGAGCGGGTATTGCTTTGGGTGTCGCCCATGAAGGGCGTGATGAGATTTGGGAAGAAGGGAAAGCTAAGCCCTATATTCATTGGTCCATTTGATATTCTCGACAGAGTGGGGGAGGTGGCCTAAAGACTTGCGTTGCCACCAAATTTATCAGCAGTGCATCTAGTGTTTCATGTACCTTTGCTTAGGAAGTATCACGGAGATCCATCCCATGTGTTAGATTTTAGCAGTGTCCAGTTGGACAAGGATTTGGCCTATGAGGAGGAGCCGGTAGACATATTGGACCGGCAGGTTTATCAGTTGATATCAAAGAGTTATCCTTCGGTTTGTGTTAAGTGGAGAGGTCAGCCTGCCAAGGCCGGTACCTAGGAGCCCGAGTCCGATATGCGGAGCCGTTATCCCCATCTTTTCCCTGATTCATGTACTTTTCTATGTTCGTTCAAGGACGAACGGTTGTTTTAGAGGTGGAGAATGTGATGACCCAAAATGTCATCTCTCACTTATAAGTCAAAATTGTATTCCGAGGCCTTAGAAACCTCCTTTTATCTCACCTCGTTTTGCGTGTGCAGCCGGGCGTATATCCGGGAAGCTTCTATGTGAAAACTGAGAAAAAGGCTAAATTGGCCTTTAATATTGAATTTAAGTTGACTTCGGTCAACATTTTGGGTAAACGGACCCGTGCCCTTGATTCGATAGTCCCGGAGGGTCCGTAAGAAAATATGGGACTTGGGCATATGTCCGGAATTGAATTACGAGGTCCCAAGCCCGAGAAATGAATTTTTGAAAGAAATTTCTTTACTGAATAATATAAGAGTTTTTGGAAATTTTGTTATATTTGAAATATAGTGTATCGGGCTCGTATTTTGGTTCCGCAGTCCGGTACAGGTTCAATATGATATTTGAGTTGTGTCTCCAAAATTTGGTAAGAAACGAAGGTCATTTGACGTGATTCAGACCCGTAGTTGTGAAATTTGAAATTTGAAAGTTTTTGACATTTTTCTTTGATTTTAATGCTAAACTCGTTTAAGATGTTATTTTGGCGATTTGATCGCACGAGTAAGTCTGCATGATGTTTTTGAGGTTGTGTGCATGTTTGGTTTGGAGCTCCGAGGGCTCGGCTGAGTTTCGGGTAGGTTCTAGGGTGTTTAGAGTTGGAGAATCACTGCTGGTGCACCAGTTCTGGTGTGCCCGCACCTGCGAGTCTAGGGCTGCAGGTGCGAGACCGCAGGTGCGAACCCTCAGCCGCAGGTGCGGTCCAGCCCCAGTCAGCCCCTTTCTGCAGGTGCGACAAAAACTCCGCAGATGCGGATGCACCTCCGTAGGTGCGGCCCCCAGTGGCTTTGTCCATTTCTGCAGGTGCGACCCTTTTTCCACACCTTCGCAAACACAGGTGCGAGGGTCGGGCAGTGTGTTTAAGTTAGAGCTTCATCCGATTTCATTTTCACTTCTTCACAAAAATAGGAGACCAATGGCTATTTTCTCAAGAGAGTTTCTTCCCAAATCATAGGTAAGTGACCACTAACTAGTTTCCTTCAATTTCCTAATGATTTTCATCAACTTTTATCACCAATTCTAGGGTTTTAATGGTAGAAAATTAGGGATTTGGGTAGAGTTAGGGCTTTTTGAATAATTAGAATTTAGACCTTGTTTTGAGATCGGATTGCGAAACTAATTACATATTCGAACTCGTGGGTGAATGGGTGATCGGGTTTTGGTCCGAACCTCGTGTTTTGACCAAGCAGGCCCGGGGTAGATTTTTGACATTTTGGGAAGTATGATGTAAAAACCCATAATTAAGCATTGGGATGGAATTATTTGGCATTTATTGATGTTATTGAGTTGAATATGTCTTGATACAAGTGAATTGGAGTCAAATTCAAAAGGGAAAGCGGTAATCAAGTCTTCAGTTTGGTCGTGGAATTTAAGGTAAGTGTTTGGCTTAACCTTAGCTTGAGGGAATATGTGTTGTGTCATATTTTCTATGTGTAAGTATCATGTTCAAGGTATACGTGAGGTGACGAGTACCTATACGTTGGTGTCAAGTATGCCCGTGAGTCGAATACTGTGATTTATGTGATTTTCATAAGTAATATTTTATTTTCACTTTATAGTTATCCATGTTGGTTGAAATTCCTTGATATTGAATAAGTGTTGAGTATTACTTTCAGTTGAAGATTTTTATGTGAAGTTATGTACTAAGTGAGATTTGATATAGTTGTTTTTCCCCTTGCCGGAATGGTATTAAATCCAGTGTTGACTCCCTTGCCGGGGCGTTATGTTTTTATTTCTGTTTACTCCTATAAAAGAACCTTATTAGATTGCTATCATTTGATGTGTTTGGGCGAGGAAGAGTGTAAAAGCACGAAGGGTGATGCCGTACGTGAGATTTTGAGTGAATGTTAATGCACGAAGGGTGATGACGTGCTCATATTGTGATTTTAAAAGCATGAAGGGTGATGCCGTGCAATGATATGAGAGATAATGCACAAAGGATAATGTCGTGGCATGATATTGTGAGGTAAAATCACGAATGGTGATGCCGTGCCGAATATATTGATTCTGATGGAGAGTACGAGAGTAAACGCACGAAGGGTGATGACATGCACTTGTTTTCGTATTACTATTTCGTTGCTTAAATTGATATCTAAATTGTGCCTTACCTCGTTATTTCAATTATTTGATATTTCCTTCCCTCAGCATGTTCCTTTTTTTCCTTATGCTTAATTGTTTATTTCTCGTTGTATTATTTTTCTCCGTATACTATTAAAGTGCACAGGTTGACTTTAGTTCTCGTGTCCTAGCCTCGTCATTACTTCGTCGAGGTTAGGCTCGACACTTATTCAGTACATGGGTTCGGTTGTACTGATGCTACACTCTGCACTTTTGTGCAGATCCTGGTGTATGACCCTACGGACCATAGATTGAGGTTGATGCCTTCAGTCCAGTGGAGACCCCGAGGTAGTCTTGCAGGCGTCCGCATGCCTTGGCGTCCCTTCCTACTTTTTTTGTATTCTGTTCTAGTTATTTCAGAAATAGATGTACTTATTTCATTCGGACTGTTATATGTATTATACGTGGACATCCGTGAGTTCGTGACTACAAAATTTTGGGATTCGCTTTTTGTGAAATTTCATAAAGGCATTACATCGAGTTTATATACCTTGCTTCATTTTGTACTTTTATTTATGATTAGTGTTGTATTTCACATAGTTGTTAGATAATAATAAAGTAATAAGGTAAGTTCAATATTCATGTTGGCTTGCCTAGTGAGTTCAACGTTAGGCACCATCACGGTCCCGACGGTGGGAAATTCGAGTTGTAACAGTATTGGTTCGCTTTGAGCAGCTATTGTGATTCAGAGTTATCGCTATGAGTGTTTGCGTCATGTGGCATTTCACGTGATTACATCTTGGGTTACGGATATGGATTGATACAACATGTTTAGACTTACTAAATTTATAGATGTGGGACTTTGATCTTATAAGTTATTTTAGAAGTGGAATTTTGGTTCTAAAGTTTACAGGTTAGGTTGGATTACGAAATTTCAGGTCTGTTTTGCTATTGGACCTATGCGGGATATGGTGACGTGGGATCACCCCTGGTATGTGCGTGGTCAGGCTATTCGCTGATTTTGATGGCTTTTGGAACAACGCTTGCCACGTTCGAGGACGAATGTTTGTTTAAGAGGGGGAGAATGTAACGACCCAGCCGGTCGTTCCGAGATTTTAGCCCCATTTTCCTCATTCCTGCTTTCTTTTGTGTTGTTTAGCTCATTTATGTTGTGTTGGGTTACTTGGCTCGGGTTCAGAGTTATTCTGGAGAGAAATGAGACACTTAGTCTCTTGAGTTTGGTGAATAGATGGAAAAGTCAACCGCAAGTTAACTTATAGGAAAATGATCTCAGAATGCGGTTTTTATAGCTCGGTTAGCTTCGTTAGGTGATTTGGGACTTAGGAGTGTGTTCTGAATGTTGTTCTGAGGTCCCGAATAGAATTAGGCTTGAATTGGCGAACTTGGATTTTTGGCAATTTCCGGTCGGTAGTGGAAAATTAGCTATCCGGGTCGGAATAATATTTTGAAAGTTGGATCAGGTTTGTAGTGTCATTTGGGATGTGTGTGCAAATTTTTAGGTCATTCGGACGTGGTTTGGTTGGTTTCGGCATCGTTGGCTATTTCGCAAATTTAGAAATCCTTAGGCTTGAATTGTGTATTGATTTGGTGTTTTGGTGTTATTTTGGGTGTTCCGAGGGTTTGGCTAAGTTCAGGTGATGTTATATGAGGTATTTATATTTTTTGTTGGGGCCCCGAGGGGCTCGGGATGATTTCGGATGGCCGTCGGGGAGTTTTGAAAGATGGAAAAAGTTGTTGGTGTTTGTTGTTCTGTGATTTTGCTGATGCGGACGGGTGGCCGGAGGTGCGGTCAACGCAGGTGCGATTTGGAAACCGCAGGTGTGGAAATGGGGCAGCTGGGAAGGAACCGCAGATGCGGAAGTTTGGGCCATACCTACGAGCCCGCAGATGCGGTAAGTGGAACACAAGTGCGGAAGTGGTCTGTTAAGTGGAAATTTGCAGGTCGCACCTGGGACTGCAGGTGCAGGTCCGCAGGTACACACATGGGACCGCAGGTGCAGGTCCGCAGGTGCAATGAAAAGGCTGCAAATGCGGCAATCACTGGGCAGAACCTATAAATAGATGCCTTCCCAAAATTTGGCCATTTGTCCACCATTTGTATTCGGACTTGGAGCTTTTTGAGAGGGAAATGAAGAGGGATTCGAGGGATAACACCTTGAGGTAATGATTTTGAACTCAATACATGATTCTATGATGATTTCTACCTGATTAGACATGAAACCTAGGGGAATTAAGGGTTGAAATTGGGTGATCAGGGCTTGAGATTTGAGAACTTACATTGGGGATTTGAGGGGCTATTTGGGGTCCGATTTTGATGATTTTGGTATGTACAGACTCGGGAGAGGATAAAGATTCTAGTGTTGTGATTTTTATCGAAATCCGAGGCGTGGGCCTAGGGGTTAGGTTTGGCCAATTTCGGGATGTTTGATGTAATTTGATTATTTTGAGTGGGCTTTGTTCCATTAGCATTTATTGATGATATGAATCTGATTTTGGTCAGATTTGGAGCAATCGGAGGCCGAGTCTAGAGGGAAAGGCATCGCGGGTAAGGATTTTTGGCTAGTTTGAGGTAAGTAATGACTGTAAATCTTGTCGTGAGGGTATGAAACCCCGAATTTCAAATTTTATCACTATTTTGAAGTGGTGCTTATGCTAGATGACGAGCGTGTCGCGTGCACCATTGGGGATTGTGACTTGGTTTGTCCCGGGGGAACTATTAAGTTGCGTATTTGACTGAAAACTATATGATATTTCGTGTATTTAGAAAGTACTACTATATTTTGGGTTGAATGTCGTATTTGGGCCGCGTGCCAAGTTGTTTGGACCCTTAGGGGCTTTTACTACTATTTCCTCATTGTTTTGATTTCATATATGTACTCAGTCATGCTATGTTTTAATGATTTCATAACTCAGTCTTATTTACTCCGTTTTGATGCATAAAATGATATTTTGGGCTGAGCACCCTGTTTTACTTGTAGCCCGAGTGGCTTGAGAGGTTTCTGACTCAGTGAGGCCGAGGGCCTATGTTGTGAGTATATTATAAGATCGGGCAGCACGCCGCAACATGTTGTTATTGATTCATGATTTTTATGAGGCCGCGGGCGTGATTGATTTATGCCATGAGGTGGCTTGTTATTAGGCCGAGGGCCTGATTGATTTATGCCACGAGGTGGCTTGTTATGAGGTCGAGGGCCTAATTGATTTATGCCACAAGGTGGCTTGTTATAGCGCTTGGGCTGTAGGAGCCCCTCCGGAGTCCGTACACCCCTAATTAGCGCGGGTACCCTGAGTGAGTGATATGATGTTGCTCGAGGGGCTGCTCTTGATTCATGTTGTGCCTGAGGGGCTGATTACGAGTTATTGTGAGGTTGCCCGAGGGGCTGATTCTGAGTGATGTTATGCCCGAGGGGCGCTTTTTGATACTTATTTTTCCCGAGGGGCTATTTATGATTTTCATCACCTTTACTCTAAACTTCATTAAACCTCTGTTGAAACTTTTGGAAAAATAGCTTCAAATGATTCTAACCTGAAATTTGATTTTAAATGAGATGATTTGACTTATATACTATTTTGAAGGCAGGCTGTACTTACTGTGATTTTCATGACGTGGATTTATGTGTTTCTTACTGCTCAGTCTTTATTTACATTTATTACTTACTGAGGTGGCATACTCATATTACTCTCTGCACTTTGTGTGCAGATTCAGGTGCTAGGGCTGACTAAGAGTTGATCACTGTCCTAGAGATTTCACGGAGATTTGCGAGGTAGCTGCATGCGGCCACAGACTTGCCCTTCTCCTTCTTGCTATTGTAGTGTTTATTTTTCTTTCCAGACCTGTATTACCCTTATATGCTCGTGACTAGAGACTTTGGGATTTTGGATTGTATTTATTATTTGGTACATCATTATTTGTTTTTAAAATGCTTAAATGAAATTTTTATGAGGTATCGGTTTAGAAATGATATAAATGAAAGATTCTTTATGTTTTATGAGGTATCGGTTTAGAAATGATATAACTTATCATCACGGCCGAGGTAGTTTTGGGGTCGTGACACTACAGGCTCTGGATCGTCCGCGGGCCGTTTTGAGAAGTCTGACCTAGATTTGTCATTACGAGGAATTATATAATCTACAATGGGGAAGCTTTCATCTTCTGCAACAATGGAAGCCCCATCGTCATGAAGGGGCATTCTCACTACCAGTGGAATCGGGTCAGAGGTCCCTCCAAAACTGGAAGATGCATTAACGATCTTTGGTTGTTTATTAGCGCAGAAAGTACAAACGCAGAGGATGTAAGAGTACCAGAAATCGATAAAATTAGAGAAAATAGTGATGTGAAGGTGGAAACAACGGAAGAAAGAACACAGGAAGAAGAAGAAAGAAAGATATAGAGGTTCGAATGCCTGAAAACACAAAGGATCAAATAAAGGGTTTCCAATCCCTATTTATAAAAAACCCAGGCACCCTAATAGAGAAAACTAATCGTCGATGCACAAATATCGAAACGGCAGAGGCGTAGGAAGCGTTGTGACGCATCAGAAAAAGTCATAATAATGATGCATGATGTCATGAGGTCATTCTAAACTAACGTGATGATAAGTTATGGCTCACAAAGAGCCATGTTATCACCTCGGCCGTGGTCTTTACTACTCGACCTGCCCACCTGAATTTCTCAATTGCGACTAGAGAAGTTTTTGTTGTTGTTGTTGTTTTTGAAGTCCACCCACCGAGGTCGTTCGAGGACGACCTCGATAAGCGGAGGGACTAACTGTATGGGTCAAAATCTAACTAAGAAAATTCAGCACGTAAAGGTATTATTAGAAGTAATTTGGTTGAGGTTGACCAGTGATTAATGAAACTTACTGCCGAGTAGTCGATTACAATCGAGGTCAAGTGTCACGAGCAACAGTAACGACTAGTTTTGTAATAGGATCTTTAGAGAGAATATTCCATTGGATATTCTATATACTTGTTCTTTTAGTGTTGTTTAGGTGTATGTCGCATATAAATAGAAAGAAAGATAAGGTGAAAAGACGGAGATTCTTTGAAAAGATTTCTCTTGAAAAGAACACTCTCAAGATAAACACAAAGATCACCTTTCTAAAGAGCTTCATCTTTTTGGATTATTCTATATCATTCTCATCAGATTCGAGAAAGTATTCAATATTCTCATAGTTACTTGTCATTCATCATTGTCAGAAAGAAGGATCATCCACCTCATTCAATATTGGGTGAATCATTCTCTTTATTTACATATAGTGTCATTTAATTCTTTATATCTCCATCACATTATTGAACTTGAAACATTAAATACACATTGTATTAAATCTGTCCTAACACTGTTCTACATCATCCACATAGGTTGATTATAGATATGAAGTTATTATCTTTAACTAGGTTTAACCTCTCAAATATTAAATTAATTAGTTACCCAAAGGTTCACATTTTTAGATCAAACAAGAACTAAATGGGAGGAGAACACAAAGAAATGAAAGAAAAACAGTCCAAAGCTAAAATCCACAAAATACACACACCCAAAAATTATAAAAATGGCGCATGCTGGCGACTTTTTGATTGTTTTTTAATGTTTGGCTATCATTTCAAATGTAGTTAATATTAATTATTCATAGACCTTTTATCCTTATCTTTTTCATTTTGAATGTTTGAAGAACTAATGACTTCTTTGTTGAGAAGAGCTCTAAGCGAGGAAATAATGTATCTTTAAATGTGAGTTATCAGTTACTCTTTTATAATTCGTAACGCATGCACATGATTCTTTTTTTTCTTTTCTTTTGTATTCGTATCCATTCCTTTGAATTCCTTCGACACATTCTTTAAGTCGGAAACATAGAACCTTAAAAGTGTCTTATCAAACAATCACCACTCATCAAAATTAAAATACCAATAACGGCACTTGAAGAAAATTTCAACAAGATAAGAGAGCTAAGAAATCATACAACGAAACCCAATATGCAACTGATTCAGCAAATGGAGAAAAAGGAGAGTGAGAAATTATTGGAAACCATAGGAATGGATGGCATTGGCAAGATAAATATGATATCATACCACTCCACCCACTCCAAGAGCTACCTTAAACACTCATCCCCTTTACCCCTTCATCCGACTTATTTATTTCCCTCTAATAATAGGCTACTGATCTATCTTCTATATATATAAGGCGGCTGGGTGGAAACCCTAACTGAAAAAGAAGTGTACGTTTTAACCACCCTTGTTTTACTTTGCTACACTTTACTCTATTGACTTCTAAATATTATATTTCTGCCTATCAATTCTAAGTTTCTAACTTTACTTTGTGGAGCAAACTGAAAATAATTTTCTAATCTAATCCAAATTCACTAATCATTGAGGTTTTCACAATAAGCATACTCGAAATGTCCACCTTTTTTGTTAATAAATGGAAATTACGGTTAAAGAATACTGTTGGTATTACTAAAAACATAGGACGCATAATTTTGATCATTTTATTTCCTCTAATTGTCGCTTCATTTTATTACATAGTTGCTAATTTATTTTACTGTAAAAAATTTAAATAATCAATGGTGAATTTGTTATAATGTCTTCTTCTTTAATTCAGCGTAAATCATACTAAATACTATAGCAAATATAAGACTATTTAGCTAATTACTTTAGCGTAAATATTTTATTTCATTTGTTACTAAAAAAGTCTCTTTCTTTCTTAGATTCGTCAACTATTCGACTAATTAGTTTAGCATAAATAGATGTCTTTACTTGAAATAAGAAGTTTCTTCCTTAATATCATCTTATTTCTAGTAATTGGTTTATTTTTATTATTTTTTAATATAAGTTTGCATTTTAGTTTTATGGACTATGGAGTATATTGGGCTCTTTATACAAATAGCCGGTATTTTATTGGTGTTCTAGTATCTAAAGAACAAAATCAATCAAATGGGAAAAGAACATTATAAATGGAAGAAGAGCCCAAGGTTATACGACATGTTAGGCCAACCCAAAAACAGCGGTAAAAAGCCCGAGCTCACGCAAAAGATCCTAGATCACTGTCCATCAGCTACCCTTCAATTTGTAAATTTTCATGTGGCACCCATTTTTGCACCATTTATTGAATTTGTATTAATTTTTTCAAAAATATTTAACCGATAACTAATTTTTGAATAGCTTCAAACACATGTACTTTTCTCTTCTTTACAGTTATTTTCTTCTTCTTTGTGCATAGAGTTTCTTCTTCTTTTTCTTAGTTGTAAAATGAGTTAGTTAAATTTGTTGTTGTTTTATAATTTGACGATTCTGATTTGCCCTTTATGATATTTGAAGGTTATGTTTCAAATTTGAGCTCATTTGAAGTAGATTCGCTCATTGAATCGTTAATTGGATTGTTGAAATTTGGAAAACATGTTTATCTTTCAGATTTTAAGATTCAAAATTTGAAGTTGCATACAATTGATTGAACTACTTAAAATTTAAATTTCTGAAGTTGCATTCGAAAGATAGAAGAATTTCATATTTGATTTCTGAAGTTGCATTGAAGAGATTGAACTACTTCGGATTCAAATTTCTGGGGTTACATTTGAAAGATAGAAAAACTTTAAATTTTATTTCTGAAGTTACATTAAAAGGATTGAACTAGTTCAAATCCGAGAGGGTATACTTTGTAAAATTTTATGCAATACGAGTATAACTTTAATGATGGCCCTAAAAGTGGGTATTAGGAGTGTACATAGGTCAGGTTAGTTCGAATTTTTCAATTATAATATCAAACCAATGTTGTCGGGCTTTTAAATTTATAAACCCAACCAAACCGATAAAGTCAGGTTTTTCAATCTCGGGTTTTTCTCGGATTTTTCGAATTTTTTTTAGTTTTCGGGTTTTTTTCCTGTAAAGTCATAGCATAAAATATGTTTCTTATACTCCAAATAATTCTTGAGTCTTAGTAAAATACAACTATGTAATATATTTTTCAAGAAACTAACACAATAATATGAGATAAGTCATAGCATTACACAAAAATATTAAATAACAAAGATAAAATAATAAAATGACATAACACAAATATTGCTAATTAATAAGCCATAATGAAAATTAACATAATCTAAAAATATTGTATAGGTCTGTCACGACCCAAAATCACAGGTCATGATGGCACCTAACTTGACCCTCTAGGTAAACCAATTAACAAAAAGGGTACATCCAAACAAACATATAGGAAATTAAATTAGGATTTGTCTGAATTTTACAAATTTACCCAAGAATTGGTAGTACGAATCATGAGCTTCTAGGATTTATAAGTTACAAAACAAATATAAATAATCACACGATATGTTTGAAAACTAAATGAACAGATTAATAATGTCTAAAACTACCAAGGACTAGTGGCAGCTTCTATCCAGAATACACGAACATCTTCAAGGTCAACCTCCGACTTCTTCAGCAGCTCCGCTCCAATAGACTACACAGAGTATGCAGAAGTGCAGTATCAGTACAACCGACCCCATGTACTAGTAAGTATCTTGACTAACCCCGTCGAAGTAGTGACCAAGCTTTTATTTAAAAAATTCTCTTTAATAAATACTATAATGTAAACTAGCAATAGAACTTTGCGACAGAATAATAGAATAGAGTACACAATGCAACTGTACAAAACAATAAAATAGTACCAGAAAGAATCATAATTCAACAGTTTCCAACATCTTAACCGGCCCTTTCCTTATAACGAAAGCCCATGAACCACAACAATTGCCTCAAAACTTTCATAGTGTGAAAGAAGTACTCAAGACATCAAATCTAGCGGCACGAAAACACTCTTCGTGCATTTATCTTATCCTCACCATATATGCGTAAAACAGTACCAACCAAATGATAGAAATACCGATAATAGAAATGATAAGGAAGGAAATTAGCAAGCAGTAATAATAAATGGGAATGTACAGACAAACATCAGTAACAGACTAAGCAGAGAGCATATAATTAATGACCACAATTAGGGATTTCATCTAACTAGCTTGATGGAGGTGGGAAGATGGACATAACAAATAAGAGGAGAGGAGAGGGATGCATGTTCTTGATAATACAACAATAGATCATGGATGGCCAACATGGGAGAAGACTCGTGCCTAAGTGTAGCAAACAGATATGATATGGATGCAATCATAACAGCAGGAAGTAAGTATGATGTTTACAAGTTAAACAAATAGAAGGAATATGCAACACAACAACGATTTAGATAGAGAATGAGGACAGAACAGTGACGACAAGTCACATAAGAACCACAAATACGACAGTAATAATTCAAGGTAAGACATGAAATATATACAAGAAAATATTATCATAACATGATGCATGTCTCTCGTCCTTACTTGCACGGAAACACCCTTCATGCCATGACCTCATAATGATACAAAAGTATAAATTTAATATCACGACATCACCCTTCGTGCTTTTACTCTCAATAACATAGCACGGCATCATCCTTCGTGCTTTTGCTCTCAATAATATGGCACGGCATCACCCTTCGTGCTTTACACTCTTCCTCACGTGATAATGAATATATCACCCTTCGTGCTTTACACTCTTCCTCACATGATAATGAATATAAAATGGCATGACATCATCCTTCGTGATTTATACTCTTCCTCACATGATAATGAATGTAAAATGGCACGGCATCACCCTTCGTGCTTTACACTCTTCCTCACATGATAATGAATGTAAAATGGCACGGCATCACCCTTCGTGCTTTACACTCTTCCTCACATGATAATGAATATAAAATGGCACGGCAGGAAGTATATATAACATCGAGGAGAGTGATTGACGAATATTCCAAAAAATTTCTCAATTACTATTGTACAAGCTAACAATGATTCAATAAAACCCTCAAGGGCCATATAATTCAAGTACTTCCACAAATCCCACAATTTATCAACAACACAAGTATGAAATCTAGCATCTAAAATATATCGGCCATAGCAACGAATTAAAGATTATGCATAGAGATGGCCGAATTAGACACATCAGTGTATCCTAAGAATGTCACGACCCAAAATATATTAAGTTCGTGATGGCGCCGAACACAACCGTCAGGCAAGCCAATCATTAATTAATTCAAATAAATTCCTGTTTTAACATTTTTCGAAATCGTTACTTTTCACTTACAAGTCATAATAGAAAATAAATTTTATCAAATAAATATGACAGGTAACCCATTCCATTTATTAAACTAAATCCCAAACACATATCCCAAAAACATGTATCACAAATGCATGAGCAATTTTTAAGAATTTATATAATCATTACAAAGCTTGTCTGAGATACAAATTGGACAAATGGAATTTAAAACAAAATGAATACAATACAAGGGAGGCTCTGTCAGTTGCGGATCGCCTCCGGATGATACAGCTCGCCTAAGTCTCCACACCGGCCACATCGCTGTGAAAGTACCTATGCAATAAAAATGCACAGCAAGTGTAGCATGAGCACGAAAACAACGTGTACTCAATAAATTACCCGCCTAACCTCAGAGAGGTAGTGATGAGAGGTCGAATTTGACACTTGCTAGAGGTCAATTTAGTATATTCAAGTGAGACACTAAGCATGAATGTCATAAACAATTTATTAAGATCAGGAATAAATAATATCAACTTCTTCCATATTTAACACTTTAAATCTTCGTCATTTCAGTTGACAATTTAAATCATAATCCAGGATAAGAAACATCAGACTTATTTCACATTTTACACATCAATTCTCCTTCCTCATTACTGGCCATTAAAACTTCCTTAGGCCGATAAACATGTATAACTCACAGCAAATACGCAGTAAATATCATGCGCAAGCAATGCCGAGGGTCGAACAACGCAGACCAACAATAATAAATAGTGCATTGCCGAAGGGTCAAACGAATCGAACCATAGATGCATCTATTTTCCCCGCTCGAGAATCGATCATGCGACGCGGTCAACATAATAATAATAAGGGTAGCCTGCTCGCGAATCATACCTGTGACTTAGGTGCTCATATGTACACATATTCACATAATAAATCCACATTTTTTATCAAGGAAACAGCTTCTCAAGAGAATGATAAAACTCTTCTTAAAGGAAACACGAAAAATTTGCATTTAAATCTTTGTTTTGAAACTCATTTGCCAAGTTTAATAATATTCAATAATATAACCTTATCAGGAACACAATTATCCACAGAGGAGTCAATTCTCTTTCTAGGTGTTTAAGAAAATGGACTCTAGTCTTCATAGGGACTCAATTTACTATTTCGATTATATTAGCGGTCCAATATTACTGGCAAGATCACAAGTACAACAAGTAAGGCATCCTTGTGGGTCCTAGACTACCCAGACATAAGCACATTAGTAGCTACGCACGGACTCCTGTCACCTTGTGCGTACGTAGCCCCCGAAGGTAATAGCACATATTAATTAGTTCACCTTGGGGGACAATTCCCCCTCACAAAGTTAGAAAGGAGACTTACCTCGCTCCAAAATTCCATAACCGGCTCCTAAGCCCTTCCGACGACTCCAATGGATGCACAACGCCCCAAAACTACGAAATAACGGGCAAAGCAATGGAAATTCACTTTAATACTCGTAACAAATTCAAATTATATAATTTTCCAACTCCGCTCAATGAATTGACAAAAATACCCTCAGGCCCACGTACCCGGATTCCGAAATTTCTCGAAGATAAACTCTACCCATAGCTTTACTAGTTCAAATATACAATTTACTCAAATATTCATGCTCAATTCGTGGCTAAAATCCAAATTATCAAATTTCTAGGTTTTCTTCCAAAAATCCCATTTCCCTACTAATTTCCATGTTCAAATTCATGTATAATCCTTGTATTAATCTTAAAAACATGATGAAATTACTTACCTAGTGATGCTTGGTGGAAAACCCCTTTTGAAGCTCCTCAAAATCGCCCACATCAATGAAACAAATGAACGAAATGGCCAAAATCCCGTTTAAAAGATCACACTGCCCAGAAAAACCCTCTATGAGATAGCATGAAATGCTTTGCGATCGCATAGGCCAACTATGCTGCCCCAGATTTCCTCCTGTGCGTTCGCATGCCCGCTCTTGCATTCGCACAGGTCAAGCGCCTCACAACCTCCAAACGCACCCTTTTGCGATCGCACTGCACCCCATGCAGTCGCAGATGCCAATTTCCATCCCCCCATAATTTCTTCTTCGCAATCACACACTATGGGCCGCAATCGCATAGCACACCAGATGCACCAGCAAACATCAGTAGCAAATCACTCAATAATGACTCGAAACCACCCCGAAACACACTTGAGGCCCCCGGGACCCCGTACAATCACACGACTCAGCCCCATAACATCCTACGGACTTGCTCGAGGCTTCAAATGACATTGAACAGCGCCGAAATCACGAATCACACTAAAATTCAAACTCTATGAACTTTGAAATTTCAAACTTCTACATTCGATGTCGAAACCTATCAAATCACATCCGATTGACCTCAAATTTTGCGCACAAGTCATATTTGACACTACGGACTTGCTCCAACTTCCGAAATCACATTCCGACTCCGATATCAAAATTTCCACTTCCAGTCGGATTTGTCAAAAACCTTCAAATTTCTATGTTTAGCCAAATGACTTTAAATGACATACGTATATCCGAATTCACTTCCGATCGCGCTCCCAACTCTAGAATCACCATACGGAGCTATTCTTAGGCTCAAAATTCCAAACGGACATCAATATCACTGAAATGCGCTTCAAGCCAAACTTAGGAAATTTCTTCAAAAATGTTGACTTCTGCAATATACGCCGAAACTCTCCCGGGTTATCCAAAAACTGATCCGGACATACGCACAAGTCCGAAATCATCATACGAACCTGCATGAACCTTCAAATCCTGGTTCGGAGGTCGTTTACTCAAAATTCCAATCTTAGTTTATTTCTCCAACTTAAGGCTTTTGAAATGAGAATTTTGTTTCCAAATTAACTCTAAACTTCCCGAAATTCAAATCCGACCACGCCCACGAGTCATAATAACTTAAATGGAGCTTCTCATGACTTCATACCGCTGAACTGTGCGCTAGAGCTCAAAACAACCGGTCGGGTCGTTACATTCTCCCCCACTTAAATAAACGTTCGTCCTCGAACGTTCCACGAACTGCTCTGGAATTGTCTGAAATCACTATATAACACCTCGCGCACCTACCCGTGTTACCACAACTCAGTTGAGTACATTAGCTTGATCAAATCTGTAGATTTCTTCTTTTCTCCATATAATAAGCTCAGGATCCAGTTCCAACACTTGAAATTCTCTGCCAGGCCTGCTTCCAATATATAATCATTGCATCAACTACCACACAATATACCAGAACATGACTGCATACCTTTGCTGAATTAGCACCATGCACTGCATAATTCACCATCTGACCACAATGACACTCCCTGAACCTTAATAGCCAACGTTCCTCGAATCTGATGCTTCCAATGCACCTTACAATATATATACATACATCCTCTTTAATGCTGATGATACCATCACAATGGAGGAAGTGTGTAGAAATTCATAACCAACTGCAGAGTTAACAAATCATCGAATATCTCCTCTTGACTAGAATCGTCACCTCATTACAAACCAATAAGGGTAACTGTCCTTTAATGTATTTTACATAATCTTATCGCACTGATTCCTGATCCAATAACCTCGTCTCACCCAGTATGAACAGTTCAGACAACAAATCACCCCAAACATGACCAACAGTCTCACATGATACCACAGCGCGCCAATAGTCCATAACTCGAACATGATACATAAAGGAATGACTCAGGAAGGGACTACTCAACTCACGCAACTAATATGAACTTTCTCATAAAATAGGAAGTAAAACAGAAGAAAATAAATATAGGAACCTGACTCATCATCACACTGTTGCGGCATGTAACCTAATCCAAATAACATACTCGTGGAGACATGCCACCTGATCCACACATAAAATTCACATAAGGAAATATACACGGAGCTAAATTGCTCAATGCTACAATTTACTGAATATCGGTCACAAGCACGCTATGTGCATAATACCATCCTGGGGAAGCTGATAAAGTCATATGCTACAAAACTCAAGCACAAGTGAGGTGGGATATATATATAT